>VWZZ01004629.1:76152-95098 GCA_013399095.1 Psophia crepitans | reverse complement strand
TCTTGATCTTCAAGAGAGTCAACAGCACCTCCCAGTTAGGTATCATCAGCAAACTTGTTAATGGTGCATTCAACTCCTGAATCCAGATCATGGATAAATGTTTGGAACAGAACTGGCTCTAGAATTGAACCCTGAGGAACACTGCTGGTGACTCATCACCAGCCAGATGTAGCCCCATTCACTACAACCCTTGGAGTTCTGCCCTTCAGCCAGTTTATTCAGCCAGTGCACCATGAACTTGTTCATCTCACAGCTGGACATCTCGTCCAGAAAGGTGCTGGACAGTGTCAAAAGCCCTACTAAAATCCAGAAAAACTACACCCACCGCCTCCCCTTCATCCACTAGGTGAGTGACCTTGTCGTAGAAGGACATCAGATTAGTTAAACAGGACTTTCCTTTCGTGAACCCAGGTTGACTGTGCCTGATGATTACACTATTCTTTTAATGCCTTTCAATACTACTCATATAATCTTCTCCATAATTTTTCCAGGAACTGACATTAGACTGATCGGTTTGTAGTTCTCTGGGCCTTCCCTACACCCTTCTTGCAAATGGGAATAACATTGGCTGGCTTCCAGTCAGTAGGGACCTCCCTAGACTCCCAAGACCTTTGGTAGATGATTGAGAGTGGTCCTGCCATAACACTCCCTAGCTCCCATCTGACCCCAGGGACCTGTGAACACTCAGCTGACACAGCTGATTCCTTACAATTTGTGTCTACAAATCTAAAGTCACTGTTTCCACACTCGTGGCCCTCCAACTCAGGGGACTGGACAATCCAAGTTTTACCAGTATTATAGACTGAGGTGAAAAAACAAACCACATTGATTCGCTCTGCTTTTTCTTCATCCCTATTAGTCAGATGACCATCTACAACAACTCTCTGTCCAATGTTTTCTTTAGACCTCCTCTTGCTGTTTACATACTTTAAAATGCCCTTCTTATTATCTGAAACAACACTGGCCAGTTTCAGCTCTGATTGAACTTTGGCCTTTCACGTCTTCTCGCTGCATATATGAACCACAGAGCTCTTCCTGTGAAGCCTGACCTCATTTCCAGAGATTGTGCAATTATTTTTTTCTCTTGAGCTCCACGAGAAGTTCCCTGTTCAGCCAAGACGGTCTTCTGCCCCACTTCTTGACTTATGATACAGTCAGATTGCCTGCTCCTCTGTTTCTGAAGGGTGGTTATTAAAGACTTACCAGCACTCATGGACTTCTCAGCCCTCAAAAGCAGATTCCCACGGTACTCTGGCTGAGAGATTGGTAGCAGACACTTTCCTTGCCTTTTGTATCTCCCACTTGGAGAAAATATCAGGTTGACTCTGATAAAAAATAGACAAATATTTGCAGTGTTGATGTCAGCCTTTCCTCCCTGCCCCGTTCTATAATTGGCTATTAACACAGCAGATCTACAAAAGTATTTTGAGAGGTTTCTTTCAGCTGGCATTTTTGCCATTGTTGAGCTAATTTGACAGCAGCAGATCCTTTTCCAGGGAGATTTCATATGCTAGAATCTGCTTCCGGCATTTTTTCCTCTAAAGGTTCAGCTAAGATGGTACAAATGCTTCCTCACAAAGCCACTAGGCAATGGACAGAAAGAGGTTCCTCTCCAGGCCAGCTCCTCCTACCTACATGACACTTACCTGAGAACAAGAAAAATCACAAGAGAAAGATGCCTCTTTCTCTTTACAGAACACAGTGGGCTCCCAGAGGACTAATTTTAATCAGATGTCTAATTTTTGGAAGGGAGCCGAAGGGAGGCAACAGGAATCCCTTCTAGGCTCCTTCACTCCAGCTTCTCACCTGAAGGAAAGGTGAAAAAAACAGTCTTAAGATTTTCTGTCTATATGTTAGAGGCCTATATCCCCACTGTGCCTGATGTTACCAAGAAGTTTGGAAGATCAATTATAGCGAGGTTGTTGGTGCATTAATTCAATCAAGAAACACTAAGTGACACCCAATAGACAAAATGCTCTTTGCAATGTATTGATTTACCATGTTTTTAGCAGAGCTACAGTGGATTTCTTTCTGAAATAGTGTGTAAAAACCTATTCAGAATAGGCTATTATTCCTTCTGGAACACAGAATGAAGGAGTCGCTCCAAAATCCTTCAAAATGAACTTCAAAGAAAAGATCATGGAGTTGGTTTTCTGTATACTGAACATTCAAATGTCAAAGCAAATGTCAGTTGTTTGTTTCTTCCTTTTTTATATGAGGAAATGGGGGGGAAAGAAAAATAAAAGAATAAGTTCAAATGTTCTCTACATTTTCACAGCAGAATAGGTAACGCTGAGTCATTAAAAAAAAAATTAAAATACAGCACCCTGATATACCTCTGTTGAGTTCCAATGTAGAGACACTTTGGGTGCTGGTTCAGCGCAATAGGAAAGGTATTCTTTCCAAGCTGTCTTAATGATATAATGATGCCAAGTATCATTATTTTATCATGCTGTATTTTGATTTTTTTGTTTTTTAAGCAGCAACTTCTATAATGGAGAAGGGCATTATTTGTGTTTTAAGAAAAAGTCATTTTATTGACACTGTGAACACAACAGTCCGTTTATTAAAGAAAAGAAGTAAGAAGCCAGCTCTGATAAATCAGTGGAAGTTGACCCTTTGCGCACTTTTAACATGAAAATATGCTGTGAACATCAGATAAAATAAAAATTAAAGAAAAATTAGCTAATCCAGAAGATAGAAAAGGCTGTTGATGCAGATAATGTAAAATGATAATTACATAAGTTAATAGAAAGTGAGATTGAATTTCCACATTGGAGGACAGGACAGGAAACCCAAATGCCATTTTGGAAACCTGATAAATTCTGACCGAGCTTTCAGGATCCACTATTTTTAAAAGTCTGGCATCTGGGTATGGTGCCTGTACCTTTTTCAGTATTAGCAACAGTCAACCATGACAGATGGCTACTGCCAAAACATGGAAAGCCTTTGTTAAAAAAAGATTTGGGTTTTCCCCTCCCATTGATTAAGTCTTGTGCCTTTGAATGCAGAATTTGAAGGAGGCAAAGGCAGCAGTGTAAGGCAATGTAATAAGGCAACCTCCTAAAAATTCAGACTGTTTTTTCAGCATAGTAGCACTGCAAATATTTAAATTTTATTGTTGATCTAGATTTAATTACAATATCCACGGTTTACTGATTTACTCTGCTTGTTTTAACAGGTTTAGAATATGTTCAGTGTCTTTATCATGGGTTTGGGATTTTTTTTTTAGTTTGAGTACTGCAAGCTTTGCTTCACCTATAAAAAAAAATTCTTTTTCTTCATCATTAGAAAAAGAAACAATCACAATCTGTTTATTTCTCCTACCATTACTGCAGTTTTATATTTGATAAATATCAGCTCAAATCTGCAAATACCTCCTCAGCCTTAATATCTGCAAGTAATCTCAGAGGAATTGGCAAGTAGGATTTACAGGATACTTGGTGGCATCATAGCCATTTTCCTATTGACTTAAAAGACATTCGGGTCAGTCATAAAAAGAAAGCTGGGGACAAAAAGAAGTTCCTCGATCATTTCTGAATCATTTGTGTGTTTCTTACAAATTCTGTGTAAAATTCCGTTTCACAGAAAGGAAAAGGATACCTGTAAATGAAGCTTTCTTTGAAAGGTAGCCTCGGGCCACTAATTACTCATTTTAAATTCTGTTTTTCAGCATGGTATTGAATTGTACATGGTCCTTTAGTATTTGGGATACAGTTTTAAAAGCTGTTGTTGCTGGTATAATTGAGGCTAGTGTCACTGTCTGTTCCTACCCACCTTTTTTACTCAGTGGTGATCACATAACAGCCCTGATTCAACTACAGTAATTCTTACATAGGAGTGTTATACGAAGAAAAAAAAAAATATTATTTTTTGTCTTTTCATAGAGGAAAAAGGATAGTGAGCATGATGCAACAGCCATCTTTTCCTCACATCGATTTTCCTTACAAAGGATCCGGCACACGCAGCATCACGGCTTGCCTGCATTGCCAGCGCTCAGCATATTCACTCACGAAACAAACCCAGGCTGAAAAAGAAGCTTTCCTGAGCACCCCAGAGCCACCTCTTGGCTGCTGGAAAAGAGCCACAACCTGCCTGTGCCATCTCAGACCAAAACACTCACTCTGGAGAGGAACCTCATCTTTTTCGTTGACACATCCAATTGTCTGCTGATCCTTGAAGAAGTTGGTATTGATTCAACCTGCTGTCAGCCCAACATCCAGTTTCTCACTCCTAAGGAAGCAGAAACAGAAATGAGCCAAAGGCTAACTACACACTCAGTGTAAGTTATAACCTGAAAACAGTCAGTTGTGGATATAGACTACCAGGTATAATGGGAACAGCTACCGCACTGCCTATGATTGATCGGCTGCTGTCAATACTGTTTCCATCTGCTGGGATTTCTCTGCAGCATTTGGCAGTCTAAAGCATGAGCTATAGTGATGCCAGCTGAAAGTAGGGCTCAAGAAGTTTGCTAAAACAGTTTAAATCTGTCCTGAAGAGTAGTAAAAGGAGATTCCACCTCTCTTTGTGATGTCTCCCAATGTTTACTTTGACTCTTTTCATATTTAGCATTTACTTACAAGGACTAACTAAACAAGAAAGTTGACAGAGAAGGAAAGGAGAACACTCTGAAAGGTTTGCAGAGAGGGAGATTCACATCCACAGAGGTAAATTCAAGTCCTCACCCTGTTTTCTTTACCGACACTAGACTCTCCTGTAGTAGCATTCCTAAGCAATCAAATGATTCTGTGAGGTTAGGAGACTGCATCCTATCTTCTGTCTATTGATTTTTCCTTTCCTATGTTTGCCTTTATCACTTCCACATGGGCTAAAGCTAAAGCTAAATAACCCAGATGTCAAGTAGTACAGAATATTCAGCATGGATCTTCAGCAAAACAGCACCCTAGGAGCATATAAACCCATTTCTCTGCTTTCTGCACTGGCTTTCCAGAAAATATCAAATGAGGCTCAAAGTCTTGCACTTCCTCTTTAAGGCTCCCCCTCTTTAAGCCTGCTGCAGGCTGACTACATAGTTGACAATTCTGTTCTGCTGGCATAATGTGCTTTTCTATTATAAGTGTATAACTTTGCTGTTTCAGACAAGCATCTTTCTCAAGGGACCAGATAATGCAGGACTATAGACTGAACTCATGTGGACACTAAGGACTGTCACAAAACTCAGCGCCTTCTGCTGCTTGGATGTCTTGTTCTTTAATGCAAATAGAGGTTGATTTGCACAGTGGAAGAAAGTCTCCAGAAGTGTCCCACCCAACATAAACATACTACTGAACATGTGATTCTTTTCCCAGAGAGAAAATGCAACAAAAATTAATCTCGGTGTGACAGATGTTAAGTATGCTGCGTAATACACTCCTGGAAAAATGTTGGACCTTTTTGGTAGTGAGGTTGGTATAAAGAATAGGGCAGGATCAGATAGAACAAGAAGAGACTAGACTAGACTAGACTAGATCAGACCACCCTCTAGCCAAGGAACTTGGTAGTTAAGGTAGTTCAGGATGTCACTTCAACAGCTTTGCTTTAATATCAATGCAGACATTGATCTTTACCACCTTGGTCTTCAGCGTGAAAATGAGAGCACCTGTACCCACTAGAAGAATCCTAATTCTGTACTGCCTTGCAGTCATGAATGCAAAGCGAGTGCGGATGTCATGGTGACAGGTGTGTTTTTAACAGCCTTGGAACTCTCTTTGCTAAAGTGGAACTGATTGCACAAAGGGAAAGGCAATGAAGATCCAGATCTCAGTAGTGCTGGGGAAAACGGTTTTGTCATCTTGGTTACATAAAGCAGTTGTAAGTTTGCCTGTGTCTGTCAGTTCAGGTAGGTTTCATGATTCAGTTGTTTTAGTAGAATAGCAAAAAGAATGTGGGCTGGTATTTAACCATTTGTACAGGTAACGAAAATTGTCATTAAGGAAGGATAACTAAACATTTGTATCACAATGCTTCGTTACCTAAATGGAAAATGATGTATCTAGTGTTGGTTTCAATATACGTCCCTGTAATTCTTGTGAATACTACTTAAAAATAGATTCATTCTGGGGGGTTCGAACCCTACAGGGCTGAATATCTGTGACAGCTTAGGAATCTTCAATTTTGTGTTTAGCTGCATTTCAGCTTAAAACAGAAGTGGGTTTTATTCCCTGAACAGAGAAAACATTTGAATTTTATTACTTTGGTCTTTTCTTTTAATTCTTTGCAACATTAGAGGATGTGCCTTCAATATAACTCGAATTTTACCAGAATTGTTAAAATAAGTGCTAAATGTTGAAATTAAGCATGGTTAAAAAAATTCAGCCAGTTGTCTCTGTTTATCTCATTAGCTGATCACGGCTTACCTGAAATACAGAAGGTCAATACACAGTTTGACAGGCTGTGTTACATTATCAGCAGTAAAAGCAGGCATCCTAATGTAGAAATATTACACATAATTATATGGTGAGTTAAAATACTGTTCCCTTGGAAATGTGTGAGAAACAAGCATGTAGCTGCAGCAGTAAGTACCACAGGATTCCAGCCAGAGTGCAGGGTATGGGACCACTTCTAAGTCTGACGAAACTCCAGTTGGGTCCCAACCTTACAAGATTAAACTTGGGTCCATATCATAAACCTCCACACTTTGCTCTGTTTTCAATGAGAAGTTATTCCAGTGGTCAAGCAGGGATGGAGCTGTTGTGTACCCTGATAGATCTCCCAGTCTGACAACTGGGGCACCAGGACGCAAGGGAATACTGCCCAGTACAGCAATCTGTATCTCACAAAGCTGTAATGACTGATGAGTATTATAAAATGATCAGTTCATCTTTAAAGGCCATTATCGTTAACAATCACTGACATTTTTAAGCAATATAAGAAAATGCAGCTGCATGGCCTTTTGAGAGCCTGGCCCTACTCTCATAGACAGCCAAATTGTCTACTCATGCTGTAACACACCATGTTGTGTAACTTCTAAGCACTATGCATGCATTGCACTAGATAAATTTTGACTAGCTAATGTCAAATTTGTCATTAGAGAAAATGAATAGCAGAGTTTTGAGATATGAAAGCTCTTCTAAACATGCAATTTTGGAGAGTGATTCTGCTTCTTACCAAAGTGTGCTGAAATACTAATCAACATACCACAATTAGAGATTGGCATTGCGGTTAGAATTTGGAGAGCTATAAAAAGCAGAGTTAACCTTTTCCTCATTTATTGGGCTACTTCATTCTTTGGCAGTCTTATATATTCTAAAATTCATGAGTTTATTAAAAAGAATTTTAATTACATGTATTCTGTGCAGCCCAGCAGAATTGGACTAGTTTAAATCTTGCATCATACGTTAAAGGAATATCAGAGCAATTATTACAAGGAAAATAGCCATCATATTTCGTTCTCAGGTACATTGGTTCCCCATTGAGCACAGGGCTTATTGGGCAACATCACTGTTTAGAGTTCAGACATTCACACTATGAAATGTTTCCAAACCCAACCTTAGCCCCAGCTGAATGTTCCTTTTTTTATCATTTCCTTTTTATTTATGATTCACCACGTTTATTAAGATAAAAGCTTGCACTGCAGAAACAGTCTAAAGTATACCCCCTACATACAAACTGATCTCCAGATTACTAGCAAAATTGCTGCCTTTGTATACTTATGGGCTGACGTGATAACTGAAAATAACTTCCATTAGCACTATAAAAACTCCAGCTGATACCAAATGAATTTCATTTGATACCAGCAGAGAAAAATATTGGCTACTGAGATATTCTTTGTTCATGGTTATTTACAGTTAGCTAGAATCCATGTACCATTCAGGAATCAGAAGTCTCCAGATGTTTGTTTCTTTACATCGGGTTCTTAAACACAAGCTTTTCCCTCTAAGACTATCTAACATTCATATATTTATATGAAATTCTTCTCTCTTTGTCAATACAGCTTCCACGCCTTTGATTCATTGCAAAAAAAAAAAGCCCCCATTTCTTGTAAAGGGGCTACAGGAGCTTGACTACCACCTAGTTTGATTTCATCTTATTTCAATAGAATTTACTGAAAAGGTTCTCTTTAGATTTGTGGAAGGCAGAGGCAGCCAGTGTTATAAGCTATGGTTAAATGATTTTTTCCTGGTATCTCGCTAAACTGCATTGCACACACAGAACCAGGGCACTTTGGTACCAAGGCAAGACCAAGATGCCACGCAAATGTTTAATGTCACTGCATCCCTAAGTGAATGATCTTGTGCACCATCTGCTGAAGAACAAGTCACAGAGATTATGTCAGAGCATTTCAGCTGATCAGCAAAAGAGTATTTTGATGGTTAGTTTGTATGCTCTGGTGTTGTTGGATAGTTCCAGTTGCTTTCTCCTAAAGCACAGGGAGAGTTTTTCATTGTCACAAAAATACCACTGCAGAACAATGCTGCTTAGATCCAGCTGCAGATTGCTTTGAGTTTGTCTTTGCTGTGCAACTCAGGTCTACACAAAAAAAGAAGGAAAAAAACCCTCAAAACTATAAACCAAAGCCATAATTAAAATTTGTTGGCTATCTATTCCTTTATGCAAGAATAAGGTCATAAAAGGAGAGGTCAGAGGATTGCTTAAATGTAAGGTTCTTGTTTGCTGAATGGCTACTCTAAAAATAATTATTATTTTAGTAATTCAGTTAGGGCTTCTCGGCATTATTTTCAAATTTAAATATAATTAAGAATTTTATTTCTACAAAGACCTTTTACATAGTGTTCATTTTGTCTAATTGTCTTGTGTTTCTGTACTTTTTATTTTTCTATTTTACATATTTTCCAAGTTCATTATTTTCTTTATTTTATTTTGTCTATCTGTAACTGGTAAAAAGCAGACTGCCTTACAGTCAGAGAAGAAATAAAAGCACTTTCAGACAGAAGCTTACCCCATGTAAAGGTAGGTCTCTTAAGACATGAAGCATAAGGAGTCCCTTGGAACATTTGCGTTTGCTGGCTACGGCATGAGTCTAAATGATTATCACTTGATGGATATCTGACTTTTCTATGGCTCCTGGTGGATGAAATAAATTCTATATCTGTCGCTGTTTCATGCTTTTTACCAACAGCCTCAGTGATATTTAAGATTACATCCTTTAAGCTTAGTTGCCCAAATGTAAACATGTGTCATTGATTGGTATTTATGGGAGTCTCTGCTAGTTCCTTATGAGTTAGGTTTCCTATTTAAAGATCCAGCAGATCCTAAATTGTGGGTTTGTTGTTTCTTCTTGTCTTTCCTATAGTTCCACCAAAATCAGCAAAGTTTGAAGGTATTCTAATTTTCTGAAAAACAAGCCACCAAATCTGTCTAGAAACTTCTACCCAGCAGCTTTTTCATACTTCATTTTAGGTATCTGGGCTGCATCAAAAGAAGTGTGACCAGCAGGTCGAGGGAGGTGATTCTCCCCCTCTACTCCACTCTCATGAGACCCCACCTGGAGTACTGCATTCAGCTCTGGGGTCCAAAGTACAAGAAAGACATGGAGCTGTTGGAGCGAGTCCAGAGGAGGGCCATGAAGGTGATCAGAGGGCTGGAGCTCCTCTCCTATGACGACAGGCTGAGGGAGTTGGGCTTGTTCACCCTGGAGAAGACAAGGCTCCAGAGAGACTTTATAGTAGCCTTCCAGTATCTAAAGGGAGCCTACGGGAAAGACAGAGAGGAATTGTTTACAAGGGCATGCAGTTGTCTCATAACTAGGGGTAATTTCATACATGTATGTCCAGCACTCCTTACTGTTTTAAGAAAAATATGTTTGAGATAAAATTATAATCTCATACAACTATAATCAATATTTTTAACTCGGCATTTACAAGCGTTACCTTGAGGACATTAGATGGTATACAACTTCCCATTGTCTTTGTTTAAACTCTTTCTGAAGGAATTTTCAAAACTTTTTCATCTGTCTCATTCATTAGGATACTTTTCCAAAAAGAGTTTTTCCAGTGGCTCTTACTATAAAATCTTCATAGCTGTTTAAATATTTGTGGTTTGGCTTTGTTTTGGGGTTATAGGATAATCTTTCCAGTATAAACTTCTTGACCACCCAGAAATAACAGATGGATTGCTTATACCAAACTCAGAAAATAAACAAATTCTTCCATTTCTTTACTTTTAGAAATATTGCTAGGATATTTATTTCTCCAGTCTCCAGACTTCCCACTTAGATCTACCAGGCCAAAAACTTGCTCAAGGCCTTTCTGCTGAAATATCTACTGCATGCAGTTGTAATCTCAAAAAAAGAGTTGGATATTTTTGTTGTTGTTGTTTCCTGCACACAAAAAAATGACTAAAACAGTGGAAAAAAATTAAAGTAGGCAGCTTGAATCATAGAATGGCTTGGATTGGAAGGGACGTTAAAGATCATCTGGTTCCAACTCTCCTGCCATAGGCAAGGATGCCCTCCACTAGATATTTGCAGATTTTTAGGTTTGGTTCAACTGGTATGATTTAAGAAATGAAATTTTGTTTTGGTCAGTAAGAAACTCAGTAGTCTGCTACCTCGTAGAGCTCTACCTACTAGAGATTGTCTATCACGCATTTCTAATAATGCCAACTTAAGACCTTGCAACCTGTATTGTTGTCATTAATTTTTCATTCACAGTGTTCAGGGAACTGAATCCAGTGAGGTTTTCCTCTTAGAGGTTTGTTATGGAAAGCAGTGATAGCAAAAAGAAGAGAATTAATAGAATGTCAATGTACTTAGCACTGGTGAAGTAAAGAACTAGCTTTGAGAATAATGTGATGAAGTCCAAATGTAGAACAGGGCAGAGCTGTCTTAGCCTTGAAGATGAAGTGAGGAATTTTAAATTTATTGATCTACTTTAGCACTGAAAAGGGACCTAGTAAAGATGAGACAAAGTATAAGTCATAATTAAAGATATGTAATCTTTGGTTTACACATAAACATAAATGTGGGAGGATTTTCATGATCACAAAGGTGGAATGAGATTCATCCCTGACACGCATTTTCTCCAGAGCCTGTCAATGTTTGTATTGGCAAATCCTCTGTAGGGAGCCACTCAACGACCTTCAAAGTGCCCGATATCAACGTCCATTCAGCTGACAACTGGCCAATTTTCAAAGGTAATGACAATGGAGAAGTAGGGATACATATTGCCTGTAAGGCAGCTTAAGCTATACTTACTGTCGAGCGAGTGTTTTGTTTCTATGGAAAAAACAGGATGTGAGTCCTTTAAGCTCAGATCAGATTGACAGATTGGAAACATAACGCTGAAAGATTGCTTACCCGGCAGCTAAGCCTGTATTTTTAAAATGAGGTTATATGCCGAAAAGTGACTGAATAAATGGCCCAATTTTTATTTTGTTATTTATTTGGATTTATGAGTATATAAAAAGTGGGTAAACTGTGTTTTGACATTTTAAAACCCCCACAAATCAAACTACAAAGGGAAAACCAGCAGCAAATGCCATTATGTACCAGAGAGTGGTAAGGAGGCAATCCTCATAAAAGATTACAGAGTATCTGTGTTCTGCCTTTTCCAGCCTGAATTACTCTTGAAACCTAAGGAAAAATCATTAGTTCTGTGGCACACTATGAGGGTAAGACTAGTTTCTTACGGACCTAGAGTACGTTCACAGCTGCTCCCCATTCCTGCCTTGGCCACTTTCTTCTGATAGCAGCTGTAGCATTAGTTTCCACATTCTCCTGTCAATGCAGAAACGGCTAATGTTGGGTTTGCTCGCTATTAAAATTCCGTTCAAATCTTGCCAGGCAAGCCAGCGTCGTTCTAGCTTGTGCAGCCACAGCAAGACAAACATTACGAAGCACAGCAGGTGATGCTGGAAATTAATTAATCGTTCTGTTGAAGATGGACATGCCCTGGGGGAAATGAGCTCCCGCTCACATGCTTTCTTTGGTTCTGCAGAACTAAACAGTATCAGTGCAATCTTGGTTAATAAGAGTGAAAAGGAAGTAGGTATGAACAGCCGAAAAAGCTTCATTTGTGTGGTGGGTTGACCCTGGCTGGAGTTCAAGTGCCCACCAGAGCAGCTGTATCACTGCCCTCCTTAGCTAGAGAGGGGAGAAGAGGTGTAACGAACGGCTTGTGGGTCGAGGACAGGGAGAGAATGTTCACCAATTAACATAATGAGCAAAACAGACTAAACTTAGAGAAAAAAATCATCTAATTTATTATCAAGGAAAGCAGAGTAGAGCAATGAGAAATAAAACCAAATCTTAAAACACCTCCCCCCACCCTGCCCTTCTTCCTGGCCTTAACTTCACTCCCGATCTCTACCTACTCCCCCAACCGCCAGCAGCACAGGGGGACGGGGATGAGGGTTGTGGTCAGTTCATCACACGTTGCTTCTGCTGCTCCTTCCTCCTCAGGGAGAGGACTCCTCACACCCTGTCCCTGCTCCAACGTGGGCTCCTTCTCACGGGAGACAGTCCTCTACAAGCTTCTCCAATGTAAGTCCTTCCCACAGGCTACAGTTCTTTACGAACTGCTCCCGTGGGTCCCTCCCATGGGGTGAACACNGGGCTGCAGGTGGAATCTCTACACCCTATCACCCCTCCTCTGTGGGCTGCAGGTGGAATCTCCCCATCATCCCTCCTCCATGGGCTGCAGGGGGACAGCCTGACTCATTATGGTCTTCTCAATGGACTGCAGGGGAATCTCTGCTTTCATGCCTGGAGCACCTCTTCCTCCTCCTTTTTCACTGATCTTGGTGTCTGCAAAGTTTCTCACATCTTATCACTCCCCTCCCTGTCTGCAGAAGCTCCCCAGGTTTTCTTTTTCCTTCTTAACTATGTTATCACAGAGGTGTTACCACCGTCATCGATGGTCTTGGCCTTGGCCAGCAGCAGGTCTGTCTTGGAGACAGCTGGCATTGGCTCTGTGAACATGGGGGAAGCTTCTAGCAGCTTCTCGCAGAAGTCATCCCTGTACCCCTCCCCCCCCTAAAAAAAAAACCATTGCCACACAAACCCAATACAATTTGTTACCACCACCACTCTCCAGAGAACTCTTTTCTACCACATAATATTATCAATAATCAAAGATGACAACACAGGTCTCTAAGAGAGACTTCAAATTGATCAGAATTTTATGGATTACCACCTTCAGCTATGGGTATTCCTCCATTCTAGGTCCTTCCTCAATCCAGATTTCTCCCAGCATGGGCAATGTGCATGTCCTCTCCACCTCTTGAACTTTGTGTAACAAAAAGTGACACCAGTGGTGAAGATCATTCTTTAACTGCCTAGTGATTAGATATGTAGACTAGGATAACAATCTGATCAGTGGAGGGGACAGGCACCTTCAAAGGCCAGGCCTTCTTACTTACCTCAGGCATTTTCAGTATCTATCCTACCTGAGATGAATACAATTCTGAAAGTGTCTGTCTCTCTCTTTCTCCAGAAACTATGAAGAGAGACAACTGGTTTAGTCCACACATTATCCTTGGACAAATAAGGTGATTTTAGCATGACCCCAGCCCTGTTAAATTAACAACAATTCTAGCAAGCCAATTTATTTACTCAGACAGTTGGTAGATATATTTGTTCTCATGCCAGGATTAAATTGCTATAATATCAATACACTGGATCAGACTTCTCTAGTATTTGCTTCTAGAGACCTCTTGTTTTAATCTATTCAAGTATTGATTGGTGGATGTTCACCAGGGGCCACTGAAGTCAATGAAAAGTCAAATCAGCAGGCTTGCATCAAGCCTTGCACAGCTGTGCCTTACGCATGTCCGCATACAGTAAAACTTCAGTCATACATATAGTCTCAGTTTTACCATATCCTAATTCCAGTGGTAATGGATTCAGAAGATACTGTTTAGCTGGCCAAAAAGATGCCTTATGTCCATTATTGCTTCTGGGAGCCTCCCATTTAGGGCGAGTTCTATAAAATGGCAAGTTCTGTAGTATAAATATCGCGTTAAGCTCACGCTCTTTGCAGTGAAGGAAAGAGAGAAATAACGCAAAAAAATACCCAGATAGTAAGTAACACCACAGGTCCATAGGATACTTGTTTCAGGTACTATACTGGGCCATGAAAACTCCAGAACTATTTATTGGACTTCAAAAATTGTTCCAAAATAAATGTATTATTTATTCGATTTAGCTTTCCTGCTTGGGAAAATATCCGTGACTTTTGCAAATGCCATGAAATCTGGACTTACTCAAGGTTCAACAGCATTTCCTCAGGATGGTAGTCCCACAGAGATTAGCAAAGCCCTCTGTATTTGCTGGAGTTTGCGAGACAATTTGTAGGTTAAGTGATTTTTCTAAAACTTTTAGTATTTTTGTTTTAATTTTTGTATAACAAAAGTGTCCATTTTGCCTCCTTGTCTTGCTGCGTTCACTTTTCCAGTTGTCTAGGTTCTCTTTTGAGGAAATCTCTTTGTCTCCTCTTTTTCACATCTACCACTTTCTGCCATCAGAGTTCTGCTCTTCAGCCTTCCTTGAAATATAGCCAGCCTCTGCCATCTTCCATATCCTACTTGCCTGTCCCATTCCCCTCCCCTGTTTTTGCCTTTTCCAAGCCACTGACTCTACTCTCCCTTTGCGCAGAGCACAGTGTCCTCTTGAAACAGGAAAGCAGTCTGGTACTACAACTGTAAAATCTAAAATTAAGTGTCTAGTCTAAATTAGAGTCAACTCACCACCTCTCTCCATCACTTTCTCTGTATATAGGCTATTCTCCCCTGAGCGCAAAAAAAAACCCTGGATCCTTATGGAACAATATGCTCTCTGCATATTACTTGGGAAGTCCCTGACTTCAGTCACACAACAACGGTCGCTGAACTCACAGACTGGCAACATAACGCCTGTGCTCCTTGTTGATGCAATAGAGAAAAACAACACGACTTCCCACGGTCGTCTTATTTTTGGTTCCTGACATAGGTATGTCTCAGAAGTAGCTGAGGCTCCTAGTGCTCAGTGAGAAGGGATGCTCTTTCTACCCAGCCTAGCTGTCAAAACACTTGGAAAACACCTCTCATGCATTTCTCATGCAAGGAAATAAAGCACTTGAATTCCATTTCTAGTAAATATTTAATGCTTCCATTGAGAGTACAGGAACAAAACAGGATTGCTGAGCTTCTCTATCAGGTCACGGCTGCATCCATCTCTGCCCGTCCTGAGCATAAGCACCTACCAGCGCTGCACTGGGATGATCTGAGCAACAGTTGGCCATTTTACAGCCGGGGATGCAGGAGCTGTCTGTCAGCGATGGCTGGAAAGGGGCATGTCCTCAGCTGCGCTTACCTTGGGACTTTCGATCATTCTTTTTGAGTTTCTCCCATTCTGGATGAGTGCTCCAGCTGCTAGAACCCTGTGCATGAGGTGAGAGGTGTTCTGATACAGGTTAAGCTATACCTGAATGTATCCAACTTTTTGTCATTTTCCAGGAATTTAAGCAAATGCCTGCCCAAAAACTAGAAGCTACATAGCTTTAGGAAAAAAGGAGGCACTCATCTCCCCCAAAAATAGTCATTTCAGGGTAACTGTTCACAGGCAATTAATTATAAGCACCAGAGGGACTTTCAAATTAAGTGGGGCGGTATCTGGAGAGCTGAGGTAGATAAAAAAAGCCAAACAATCCTGCAAAGTGAGGGAACCAGGTTCCTCTCTCACCCTAGGATAAGTTTTAATCGCCACTGGTGAGCAGTGTTTCCTCCAAGGTCAAAAATGCCAGGGTAGAGTTTTATTCACGCCTGCCTCTCCTGTCGAACATGAACATATCTGCACATCTTTTTCAAACACAGGGCAGGTCCTGACCCCTTGACTACTTGCTGTTTGCTGTGACTGGCAGTATTGTGGCGGAAATAGGCTTTTTGGAGGAAGAAAGATTACGTTGCTAGTAGGCAGAAAACGTCATTTTTCTAAACACACTTTTGTCCCAGCCCCAAGGCTGGTCAGTGGACACATTTGCAGCACATCACAGAAATGTTTTCTTAACCCTAGCATATTGATGTGAAAGCACTCTTGAGTAGCTGGGAAAATGTGTTTACTTTGCAACATCAGGACATCAAACTATGGGAACACCTCACCTTATTTAATTCTGCGTCTGGCAACATAATGATGTTGCCAAAAGGCGATCTGCAAGCTAGTAGCAGCATATTTAGGGGCTAGATATTAGAATAGAATAGAATAGAATCATTAAGGTTGGAAGAGACCTCAAGGATCATCCAGTCCAACCGTCCCATCCCCCCACCTATTAACCACTAAACCACGTCCTTCAGTACCACATCCAACCTTTCCTTAAACACACCCAGGGACGGTGACTCCACATATTATAGCAAACACACTTTTTCCTTTCCACGCAAGTTCTTTTTGCTGTTTGTGTGTTAGTCGGTTTTGTTTTCTAAGTTGGAAAAAGGCTAATCTTCCCTAATACAACCCCATTAGCACTGTGAGATCTACAACAGTGCAGCACCCTGGCTCTGCTACAGCACGACACCAAATGAAGCCGCGATGGAATTAAGTTTTTCCACATAGAGAGAAGCATACATCCTTTGCTCACTGTCCTACGCCCGAAATTCACATGGGGAGAGGAGGCACTTCTCACCATGTGGAAACTATTAAGAGGATGTGAAAACAAATGTTTTTAATTGAAATTGTCATTGCCGAGCCAGACTGCTGTCTGGGGTATCTTGCTGAAAAGTGACAGCAGCAGCAGGGAAACAATGTAAGGGATTGTAAAACTGGTTTCCATTCTGCACTAATTCAGGCACCACATATGGGATGCTATCACGTTGTTTATTTTAAGATCTAGCACTAAGGGTTGAAAGCCTCTTGGTGGTACGAGGCTGAGGGCTGGGGAGGAAGCACAGTCCAGGTCAGACACAGGAGATCTGCACCCTTCCACCACCGACCTGCTGTGTGGCCTTGTGTCACCCACGTCATCCTCCCTGCCTGTGTCTCCTCTCCAGCTCTGTGATTATTCTGTCTCTTGACATCACCATTTCACTGGGGACAGGGACAATCTTTTGTAACGCGTCCTTAAGTATTAATGCAATAACACCGTGAATAATAACAAACACTTGTTTGTGGTGGTACCTTGGCTGTGGAAGGTCTTGCTTCCCTCCAGTCCAGCTCTCCAAATCCATAGCAAGAGAATCCAACAGAGACTTGTCAGTCCCAGAACAATTCTTTGTAAAGACTAATATTTCTTTAATTTGAACTTAAGAAACAATCTTTTATATATATGCTCTTTTTAACTCAGTGAAATCTTGAAAGTTTGAATATGTGAGTTTTGCTCGCACAGGCCCAGGCGCTATGACCTACCACACACATGAGCAAAGTGTGTCTCCAGCGGGTCAGTGCCCAGGGGCAGAGTCAAGCTGCCCTCCTTAGCACACCCAGAGAAGATCAAAGCTGTGACACATCAGCCCTACCTCTGTTTCTCACGGGAATATTTATAGCCAAGCCATGTTCTTTAAAAATGGATATCTAAAGCTGATCCCAGGATCTGGATGTCAAGCACAAAGCTGAGAGCTGTTGCATGTGTGCCTGCTCTACAGCACTTCCCTTTCAGCTCCTGCTTCAGGCTTTAAAGCACCCATGAAAAGCAATCACGTCTAGTTTCCTTCTGCTTTTGCACAATGTTACCCAGCAAAGGGTGAAGGCAGATGTATCCCAGGAGGAGAATAATTTTGATTCACCACTGCTATGAATGAGACAGAAAGGCTGTACCTCTTCTCGTGGGAGGCAGGGAAAGCAACTCTTGCTGAGCCAGGCTGATCTTTCTGAACTCAGCAGACACAGTATTGCCAGTTCTGTCCAAATGGTCTCAGTTACGTGAATGAACTTGATAATATATTCAGACAGGCCAAAACTATCTTCAAAAAGCTTCTACATCAACTCACAGCATGAACAAACTACAAGGAAACCTTTTCTTTTTCAGACAAAGTGGAACCAAAATCAAAGAATTAGTGCAATTTCATATTCTGATTCAGAGAATTATATAAATATGTTAAGGGTGAGTGTCGGGAAGATGGAGCCGGGCTCTTCTCAGCCTCACTAAGCGATAGGACAAGGGGCAACGGGTGCAAATTGGAGCATAGGAGGTTCTGGGTCAACGTAAGGAAAAACTTTTTCACCGTGAGGGTGACAGAGCACTGGAACAGGCTGCCCAGAGAGGTTGTGGAGTCTCCTTCTCTGGAGACATTCAAAACCCAACTGGACGTGTTCCTGAGTGATGTGCTCTAGGTGGCCCTGCCTTGGCAGGGGGGTTGGACTAGATGATCTTTCGAGGTCCCTTCCAACCCTTGTGATTCTGTGATTCTGTGATTCTGTGATAAGGCTCATGCTACCACTGAATCCATAAATAGCCTTACTCCTGTGTGCTCTTGCCTCCCTGGTTCTTGAAATATTAAAACCTTTTCGATAGCATCCTTTGGATTCTTGGTTTAAACACTGCATGAGCAAATTAAGTTTGCATATGTGTGTAATGTAATGTTCATGTGAGGCATCTCTTCATTTTGTGTATGTGCACCTTTGGCATGGAAATGGGGATGCTTTGGGCATGTGGCATTCTGCAGACTGGTCTGGACCCCTGCACCTACGGCAAGGAGCTGACTGATACATCTTCCTCCTGGGATGGGGAAGCCCATTTCAATGCCCTGCTCAAGGTGCACACTCTGGGCACGCTCCATGCTGCAGATTGCAACAACAACCCGAGAAAAAAACATCTCTCCTCTCCCTGTGCCTGGTTTCTACAGGAAGGGAAGCTGTCCCCCTGAAAGTAGAAATAGTTACACACAGCTGTCCCAGTGTGGGTGACTGGGAAAGCAGGACATGGTGCAGCTCACCCTTGCACTGCAGTTTAAATACATCCAGACCTGTTCAGCATTGCCCCCCAACCTCCCCATAAGGAATTAGACTTGATCCCCCAAACAGCCTCTTCTATCCTTGTCCCTCAAGTTACATTTTAAGCACATATTCCTCCCCCCCCTC
>VWZZ01004629.1:47115-76141 GCA_013399095.1 Psophia crepitans | reverse complement strand
CGCCCCCACCCCCACTCCCCAAGGATGCTTCCAATTCTAATTCAAAAGCCATCTCCCTTTGGCACAGATTTGTGTCTCCACACTTTTGTGATGGAAAATTATGAGCTGAAATAAATAATCATGAGCCTGTGGTAGCAGAAAGAATGATGTCCCCTAAAGGAAGGAATCCTCAGCAATTTCAGTTGTCTGCATAATTAATTTTTTTGTGTCCCTCATTTGGAGTCTCTGTCACACTTTGCAAATCCACACCAGGGCATTGCAGCTATTGCTTTAGGGCACAAGCCATTTATATTCTCCAAGTGCCATTTTGGAAGCCTCAGTCCCACTGAGTAGATATTATACATTCAAGGAATCTCACTGATACCAAAATGACTAACTGTGTGAGTGCAACTCACAGCATCAATAAGCTACGTGACCTACTAGATAAATCAGTATTGCTTTGCAAATGCGTTGCAAAGTAATGCAAAGGCTGTGTATTACTTTGCGGAAGGAATGGGTTGAATCACCAGAGACCCTTGCCTTACAGCTGGCTGAGGTGGGGGAGGAGGGGCTGTTTCGGTTTGTTTTTTCCTAAAAGAATTGTATGGCTCAAACAGGACACATGAACATGTTGGGGAATGGCGAACAAAGGTCTGAGTGCAGGAAGCTGGGCCAAGTAATCCTAAGGCAAGTAAATGCCAAGTAGATGTGATCTTCACCTAGTTTGTCTCAGTCCTCCAGTTTATATGCATAATATTGCTAATATTAATCTCGGTGTAAAACAGAGTCGTGTCACCAGGCATGAAGTGTTAAGCATGCCATGAAAACAGTAGGTTTTGTGTGTTGTTAAAAAGCCAGTCAAATTCAGACTCACACCTAAAGACACCTGTCAGCTTTTCCCCCTGCTTCCACAAGTGTCTGTAGTATCTTAATTATTCACATATTCACATTATTCTATTCCCCACTCTCTAACTGAGAGTTCATATGCTGACACTTTTTGCATTACGTATACCCATTTCAGAAATAGCTCAAATTATTTTCAACTGTATTTTCTGTGACCTAAATGACTTTGTGAGTTCATATCTGTAAAGTGTGTCATTTTCGTCATGACTGTCGCATGATATCTCTCATCTTTTTCCGTAGTGCCTGTTGTACTTAAAGCGTGAAGAAATTAGTTTTGTTTTATGTTGACTTGACTTGACTTGGTTTGTATTGTTGCTTTCTTTTTTTTTTAAAGTCAGAACATGCAATGTGCATTTTGACCAGGGCAGTAAGTGCTTTCGCTGCCCTTCCTTTGAAACAAGCTTTATTAACCTAGAATCTCCTCTGAATTTAATTTTAGTTTCCATAAAGCTGCTGCTATGCCATGCCTCCTTTTAGACTGACCTCACTGAGCACAGCTGCCATTTCGTATGCATTATCCTCTACTAGAGCTCAGACTTATTTAAACAATGGAAAGAAATCACTGCCTCTACCTTTCTTCCCTTGAGATGACACTCTGCTCCATAATTATGAATAATCCCCCTAAGATGGCTGATGTGATTGTGCTAGCAACTGAGCTATTTGAGGGAAGATAACCTGGGCTGATTTAAAAAAAATAATAGTTTAATAGATTTAAGGCCATAGGGGTTGCTGTGATTATATGGGTTAAATTCCTGCAAAACAGTAGGCTAATTCCTGGCTGAGTTAAATAATATATTTTTGAAGCCAATTCAGTTTTGAATTAAAGATACATCCCTTGGCAAATTGCTCCAATGATTAATTACCTTTACTATTTAAAATTGCGCACCCCCTTGAAATGTCAAGCTTCAGTTGGTAGTCCGAACACACCTATGAGCTCTTGCTTCTTCCACAGGGTTAACAAATTCTCTAGTGTCAGATACTCCCACCCTCTCTCAGGGTGTTCAAAGGCTGCTCTCAGCTCTGCTGAGGATCTTCTCCTTCAGGCTAAAGGGGCTGCTTCCACAAGACCCTTGTGGCAGAATATATTTTCCATACCTGTAGTCACTGTTGTTCCTTTCTAAAACCCTTTTAGATTTCTAAAACCACCTTTTCTAAAATTTCTCCGGTTTCCCCCCCCCCCCCGCCCCTCATTCTTGCNTCCCCCCCCCCCCTTTTAAAGCCTGGCACTAGCATGGGGCATAGTATTCTGCAAACGATCCTGCTGGTGCTGTACAGGGAGGCAATACAACCTCCCGCTCCTGCCTGACACCCTGCTGTTTACACCTCCTTGGCTCTCATCCACGCTCTCAGCCAGCACATCTCAGTGGGAGCTCATGTTCAGTTTGTTAACCAATGAGACTGGAAAAAAGAAAAAAAAAGAAAAGGAAAAAAAAACAAAAATGACCAAACCCCAACCTTAAAATGTAACTGCTTTTCAATAGAAAATTTTAAGACTACTTTCCCTGCTTTCTGTCATGCTCCAACACACTCACATATATAAAAAACCCAGCAAATAAAACAATTCAACCACAACTTGCTGTGGCAATGCCCCTTGGGTATGACAGCTTGCTTTCTCCCTCGTCTCCTCAGTGGGTGGGTCTTCCCGGTCAGGCTAAGAGCTGAGGAGAGGAGATAGGAGCAGTGATAGGAACCAGAATGGCAAGGGACGGAGCCTTCTCCCCAGCAAGGCACCAATGCTGTGCTTCTGCCATGCAGGTGTCCTGCTGCCAAGAGGCATAGCAGTGGCACGGCATGACTCTGTCAGAGCTGACACGGAATGGCACAGCAGCATAAGCCATCCAAAACCCAAATCCCATGGTCCTCCACACCCAGGTCTGAGTACTGGGCTTTTCCATTTTAAATCACAGCAGTTTTTGTTGTCCAGAGTCAGACACTCCTACCAAAAACATCCCCAATTCATGAACAGGTCTACCACTGCGCCTTTGGTCCTCTTCAAAGTCTCCACTGCCCAGAGTTCAATCTCTTCCTCCTCCACCCATCAGGCACACGCAATCCTTCTGAGACGTGGTTGTGGATTGGGGAACTGGTGTTTGAACTGGGCACATGAAGTGGTGGGCAGCAGGCTCCTTCAAACTGGCCAGGAGCAGTCACCGCACCTGACCTCCCCAGGTGCCTCCAGGGATGGAGTGCAGAGGGGCACCAACCCTTCCTCCCCAGCCATTCCTTGGGGCTGGGCCTTGCACCCTTCTTACAGAGGACTACTGCATCGTGGACAGCCTTAAGAGCTATGCAGTTACTACACTCTCTTGTCACAGTTTCATGTTCACACTTCAAAGGCTCTTTAATTTGCTCTCCCGTAGCAGTCCCTCCTCTGACAGAAATGCTGCCACAGGGATATCTGAAGGCTCCCAGTCTCAACTCCGTATTCCACCATCACTTTCTCCCACTCCTGCTTTCTTTATTTTAGCTGAGCTAACATTTTTATCCCAATATGCTCACTTCAGAGCTGACCGGTTGTTTATTCTTTGCTTCTCTTGGGGTTTTTTTTCATGCCCTTTCTCCACAGCTCCTTATGTCTTTGAGAATAAATATTTGTCTTCATGTTCAGCATGAGTTATGAAAACAACAACCAAATGGCTGTTGGTTCATGTCGAGTCAGCCACGCTGTACTGATTCAGTATGCATCCTTTGTGCAAACTTAAAAGAATCCCTTATTACATGTGTTATAAGACATCACCTTTTTGATTGTCACACTCCGGAGGGTATGATATGGAAAGTTTCAGAGGAAACTGAGAACAAATGGCAGTTAGTAGAGTTTCAGATAAAATTGCCCTGGTTTTATTCCTCTCTTGGTATAACTTGCCAGGATCTGATCTATTTTTTTTTTTTAATTTATGTTTATAGTACAGTTTTGCATTACCAATAAAAGAGATGTATTAAAAGAAAAAAGAAAAGGGAAAGTGAGAAAGAACGAGGCAATTATTTCTGCCTTTACGAACTAAGTATCAATCTATGTGCCACCTTGCCTTGCAAGTCACTATGGCCCTGACTCAGCAAAGTTCCCAACCACTGTAAGCCTGCAAACAGTCTCCTTGACTTTGTTTAGCCATATGTTCAAGTTTGACTAAATAGAGCCCTCTAACAGACGCACACAAGTTTTATTAAATGCATAACTGAGTAAAACAAGGTGTCTGGCTTTCTGAATAGTCTGAAAATCAGGCAGGAGCTTTAGAAAGGTTACTCACATTCGTGAGGTTTAATGTGGAGATCAATCAAAAAAAAAAACTTAACTTTTTCTTCCCAAGCATTCCTCTCTCTTCCTGACCGAGACATTGCTATCTTGGATACACGTAAACCCAGGTTCACGCTATTCTGGCTTGATTTTACAAAAGCTGAGTCAAAAGGTTTTGCAAAACCAAAACTACAGTCAGCATAGTCTGGCTGCTGCAGTGTGTCTAAGACTGAAACAGGGTGGTAGAGGTAAGCTTGGACTCTACAACTTAGATGCCTTCAATCCCCATCCCCTCACAGCCTGTCTCAGATCAGCCCACACTTTTCACAATTATGTCTCCAGAGGTTTGATTTCAGTGGAGGACTTGAGGTATTTGCCTGTCTTCTCCTTTATTCACCCCTTTGATAAAATGAGAAGGGTCCTCTTCAGCTAGAACCGCCTCCAGCTTCACTTCCTAGAAGGAAAGCATGCAAAAGGACAGGGATCTTCACTGAAATAAGTTACTTTTTAAAAAGTAGCTGAATTTTCTTGTTCTGTGGCTCTGGTTCCTAATATGTTTCAAGGAAGAATGAGGGCCTAAAATAATAAAGCTAGAACTGTGAAATCAGAGCACGAAGTTTTGTACTGCTTTATACCCCTGTTCATCTGACCTGACCTGACACGGATAGGGAAGCTGGCTCAGAAAGTGAAAGCCAGGGAGCGTTTCATCACCTAAACCTGGAACAGTGGGCAACCTTTAATTTCATAATTGAAGTTCAAGGGTGGCCAAAATAAAGAGAAGTACATGAATCAGCAGCTGCTAATGGACACCAGTGAATCTTCCATTTCAGTGAAACCACAATTTCATAAAGATTAATTGTGTTGAATGGCAGGGGGTTACAACTGCAAAATTATTGGACATACTGCCTGACAACAGTGAAAGCAGCAAGACCTGGAGATTGTTCTGTACCCAGGACTTGGAGAGTAGCCAGAGCAGGGAGAGACACGAGACAGCCTGCTGAGCAACAGCAGTGATCTCAGGAGAGGTTCCGCAGGGTCCTGGGGATGCCTATGTTCACTAATGGATTGAGTTCCTCTTCAACTGAGCCACTGATGTCCAGACAGCCATTCAGCATCATTTCCAAGGGTTAGACAAATAGGTCTTTGGATTTTCTCAGACGCTATCAATCAGATGCATGGTTTAGTTGCTTTACACTTAGGCATCTGGTATCATTTTGAGGTACTGTGGGCTATCTTGTTTGTCATCAAGCAGACTCGTGTCACGCAGTAAGCTGTATGACTGTATGACACACCTGGTATCTGCAGAGAAGTATCTTGGATACTCTGTGGGATCTCAGAAAGCACTAATCACCTGCACAAAGGCAACTAACCTTCTCCTAAACCTCCACTGACTATAACAGGAGCTTGTACTCACAGCTCACATGTAGAGACTGGCATACAGACACTTGAATTTGGGTGGCTTTATTGTTGAGCTGAATCCTGTTCCTGCTGACACAGTAACCTTCATCTGTCATGCCCCAAACACACATCCAGTAAAAGATCAGTTCTTACTGGCTTCATCTCACTTTTGTGTTCTCTCACTGGAGGGAACACCTACCACAGTGCTGAAGTCCTTGTCTTACCATCTGGGTGGTGTGGTCTGACATTCCCCTGGGTTAGGAACACCTTCAGCCCTAGTCCAGGTTAAGCACTGGTCAAATGTTCTTGTACTAAACAAGGTGCCAAACAAGATAAAAAGTAGCAGCCAAGATTTTGAAGAATGATGGGATTCAAATATCCCTTTTCTTAGCATTTACTGTCAGCTAACTCTAGGCACTCCCCACTCTGTGTCAGCTGGTTTTCATGTCATTTCGAGACACTGAGCTTGGATACGTTCAAATGGCATGATACTGTGTTGTGAAGGTACCTGAGCAATCTCTGAACCAAGTAGTTTAAGTGTGCATCACTGTAATTCTCTTCTCAGGTAACTAGACCTGCTGAGAAAGAAAAAAAAAATACACAGGACCACTGGAATATGTGTTTAAAAAGTTATATGCAAGTGCTGAATTAAGTTATATGCAAGTGCTGAATTACTGATTCAGTTCTACCAGAAATTTCTGCCTTCACTGGATATAAAGCTGCTTAAGACTATGTGTAGATTAAGAGGCTGGACATCCTGGTTCTTAGGTACATATCCCAGCAGGATCCCAACTCCAGAAAGGTCACGAGTCCTTGATGCATCTTGGTTGCCACAGGAAGGAAACAAACAGCTGTGCATTGGAAAGGACATACACAGCCCAGACAAGAGTGGGCCAGGATACTGGGTGCCCCTAGCCAGTAATCCAGATTTAGATTGTCTCCTGAACCTTTGGATTGTGCCTGATTTTTAATTCCTGACATCAAAAGCTGTCACAGGCAGAGATTCTTTGAGTGCACAGCGCAGAACGAGCTGTCAGTGCTCAGTAAATAATACATAACAAGTTTTATAACCAGGACTTAAAGTGTCGAACAGTTCTCTCAGGGGAGCTGCATATTTGCTTACTGTGGGAACTGAGTGGTACTGAATGCATGCATCCAGGCAGCCGGTTGGCCTGGGAACCTACGTCATCCTTCCCACCAGCTCCTGGTTCTAGCATCCAACCCACGACATAGGGGTGATGTTTGGTTCCAGCTCCAAGCAAATCACAACAGAGGCATGGATTTGCCTCTTCAGAGGGATTTGTAGGGGTGTAAGAGAAGCTGCTTTAACAGTTCCGAATACACCAAAGGTACTGCTGCATCATCATCCTTGGGGCAGCAGCGTCCCTTTGCCAGGTTTGGTTGGCATGGGGAGGGGAGAGGAGGTTTGCCCGTCCCTGAATCCACCTCTCTGGAACTGGAAAGAGTTACAAAAGTAGGGCCAATATGTGCGTTTTGAACCAGTTCTCATTTGTAGTTCTCACTGATATCCATGATATTTCCATTCAAACTGGAGAAAGTAGACAAGGTGAAATAGTTCACTTGGTTTTGTTTGTTTTTAAAGAAAAAAAAAAACAAAGCAAAACACAATGTTTTTCATAGGAGTATAGACCTGGAAGGAACCTCCCACACTACCAGTTTCCTGCTGCCTCTTTCAATCACATCACTTTATCCCTTTCTCCAGCCCGTTGTGCTCTGTCTTGAATCTACTCAGGCCTCTCGCGGCCCCTGTCCCTGCTGGAAAGCAGCTCCAGAGCCTCATTCTTCCACTGCTGAGAAACCTATTAATCTGCAGATGATGTACAGTGCTAGCCTGTTTATATTACTTAGTTCTGCGCTCCGCCTTGTCTTCTGCTTTACAAAGCCCTGTTTCCCTGAGGTGCTTTGAGGGAGCAATCAGTCCCTGTTTCACTTGGCTAAACAAGCTGAGCCCTAGTTTCTTGTTTACCTCATCTTCAGCAAACCACTTCCAACCAAAAAATGTCCAAGCAATTCTGTTCCATGCCCTTTGGGAATTTGTACTTGGGGAGGAAAGGCATCTCTGTAGAAAAAGGACCGTGCCACAGGGTGACATTTGCCTTTCCATGGGAGGGGTGTCGATCACTTGAAAACATCATGAAAATGCGTGCTTGCAGGAGGGCAGAAGAGCTGGGTTACAGGTCCATCCCACACATTTCTCACTAGTCTTTCTACCCTTTTCCTCCGTGGCTCTACTCTTCTTTTGACTCTTTCAGCTCATTACCTGTCTAGTAGCATCCCCTGCATTTGGGGTAACCATGAAGATAGCCCAACGCATCAGTCAATATTCCCAGAGACCAAACCAGGTCTTTCCACCTGAAACCACAAGAGAACAGTCCCTCTGCTTCTCCCACTAGAAAGGTTTATGTGATGCCTTCCCATTGCACAAGACTGGGAAACGAGCAGTTTTTCCCTTGCACCCTCTCCACCTGCACACAAATCAGTGGGGGCCTTTGCAGGCTTTAGCGTGTCATTAGACTAGCACAGAGTACTGCTGCTGTAAAATGAACTCTTCTGCTGCAGGTTTAACCTTGTATTTTTCAGCATACAGAGAGGATGTATCTCTGGATTTAATGTTCATCATAAGAACATGACAGCCAAAGCTTCCTTCTCCAAGAAAAATACAATTACAACTTATTTTAGAATGCTCTTCTTAATGGGTTGTCACAGATTTGATCAAACCATAGGGAGGCTGTTAAAAATACATGTCACCTTAGACACTTCAACCTACACCATGTTTTCAATATTTCATGTTCTGATTGGGAAGTTACCTTTGCAATGATCATCATTAGCTGTCCATATCTGAATAGGTTTATTTTACATACTTACCTGGCAGCCTTTAGGTTTGTGTTTCGCTTCTTTTTGCAATTAAATCTTTCTTTTTTTCTTGGGTTTTGGGGGTGGGTTTTTTCCAAGCAGGTACAGTGCAACTGCTAGTGAAAAAATAATAAAAAAAAAAGATCCACTTACTCATAGGTGATAAAAATTCACAGTAAAGCCACAGATGTAGCAGAGTGAGAATTACTGAAGCAGCAGGAACAGAGGATAAAAGAGGATTACATACGATGAAATGTAGTAATTGACTAGAAGTCACTGAAAAATACCAGATGGGTGTCACTATTCCACACAGCTCTAATATGCCTGTAGACTTTATTGAGCTTCACTTGAGCTTTGCTTTTAGTATTTTCCTGAGTGTAATTGAGGTTTATTGATAAGCTATTATGGGCCAGTTTATATGTGACCATAAAAAAATACAGTTTGAGGCCCCTGTATAACCAGGAACACTGTACTATTCTGCTTAGTTGAAGACAGTCACATTAACGACTGCAATAAGATAAATTCCTATTTCCTCCCTTAGACCTCAGCATAGAGTATGAACAGTAAATGCTTCACACAGCATTTAAATTGCAGGAGCATTTCCAGTGAGGGATTGCTGCATAAAAAGATCAGGCACGCAATTTCAGATACTGCCAAAAGAAGCTTATATGGGATTTTGATTCTGGTTTTGTGTATAAAGAAAACAAATCTACATACTATAATGACTTGCCAGAGCCAGTTTGGAGCTCTGCTTAGTTATCAAGAATTTATTTTTCTATTTATTTTAGCATTAAGGGCAGGGGAGGAAGGAAATATTTGAATTTTGCTCTTCTTTATCTCCTTCCACCTGGCAGGAGTTGAAATAAAAGGAAGGGAGGGAAAGGTACCTCTCCCTCTTTTGAATGAGTTAGAGGGTCCTGGGACTTTCCCAATCTGGCTGGCGAGATGGTGCCTCAGAGGCCAGGAGTTTGGTATTAGCAGGATTAGCTGCTACCTGCCTCAAAAGGTTCTGCCTTCCTGGCAAAAGATTAGAGCATCACGCATGGGAAGAAAAGCCTCAGCTGAGAGACCCACTGTGGCTGGATTCTCACAACGAAATGAAGCACGGTTTTTTGCCTAGGTGAAACCAACTCTTAAATCTGCACCTTTTGCAATCCACCATTTTGGCTTATCTCTCCCAAAAGAGAGATAAGTGAGAGAGAGTGGAGCATCTAAACAAGTGATTTGCACAGGGAGGCAGCTAAGCCAGCCGGGAAGTAGAACAGACCGCAAGATGGCACCTCCAAAATACCAAAACGCAGGGAGGCCCCGGGCACTGGTCACAGGCTGAGCCAGGAGCTCAGTCAAAGCTCAAGTCAGAGGAAACACAGCTCCTGCAAAAAAAGTCTGTCACCTTGAGGGCAGTCATGAGGTGACCATGGCAGATCAGGTGGTCCCAGCTGCCCAGCCAGAGACAAGTCCCCCCCATTCAAGATGGTCAGCTCTGAGCCCTCTCCCGACGGTCAGTTTGTCCACTGTCGGCCAGCTTTTCCAGAAATACTCTCTACTCCTCATCCTCATCCTCATTGTCCGTTTCTTTATCTCATGTTGCATTTTCATCTTCTCCACCTGTGGCCTTTTGCACAAGTGTTGCAATGCCAGCTCAGAGGCACACGAGTGTACAAGGGAAACCTCGGGGTGCCAGCACTCCAGGCTGTGCTGCACTGCCCTGCAGCAGAGCAGTCGTCCCCCAGCCAGCGGGGGGGCAAGAGGTGGCACCAGCAGGCTGGCACAGGAGCCAGCAGGGCAAGTGGCCTTAGGCATCCGCTGGCCACAGTCTGGGGAGCAGCACTGCAGTATTAGCACTGCCGGACACGCCAGCAAACCCTACAGGTCTACAGCTACAGGTGTCGGTCTCCTTCTGTCCATAATTAATTCCTCTGAACCACCGAGTAGGCATCACTTGCTAGGTCTCTCTTCCTGATGCAGAGGTTTGCACCCACGCTCTGCCTTCACACAGCTTTCATCCAAAAGAGCAAAAGGGAGGCACTTCCCACCCTTCTGCAGCCTGCTTCAAATGTTTCTTCTTAACACAACCATATATGCTTTGACTGTAAGACATTAAGTTGGCCGATTTACTCACAGAGGAAAGAAAGCACAATTGCTTCAGTTTAAATCTCACACATCGGTTTTGTTTTGTCGTCAGAACGACTCTCCCTCTGTTTGAACCCTGGCAGAGAAGGCAGGAGCACCGAGCAGCCTAGCCCTGCTCTGCCATGTATGCTATGTGTCCAAAATCCCACGTGCCCATCTTTGCCTTTCTCCCTGCCAGGGCACCCGCATTTCTGACAATTACCACTCTGTTCGGTTTCTCTTTCCCCTTTTGCACACCCAGCCAGCAGGGTCGCTTTGAAATACAGGAAAAACTGTGATGATGGTTGACTTGACTTCTCCGACGAGCTCCAAACACCCAACATGTCACTGGCCAAACCAGAGTGCACCATGGCTGTGGCCACTGACATTGAGTCCCTGATAAAAACTTTGCATTTCTTGTGGAGAAGATGATGTGCTCTGTGTGATATGGGATTCAATCATCCATCAGAAAAAAAAATACCTTTTTGTTGTTTCTTCCCTTATAGCCAGTAGGAATAAAGTAATTCAGTACTTTGTTGGTTTTAGGAATTAAATTGTGGGAGGCTGTCATACATACTTGCCCTTAAACCTATTTGAATAAAGTTTTATTTATATAATATAAAATAATTATACTGTACTAGGACACATGTAATTTTCATTTGTGTAGATGGATCTTTATAGGAAAATGTGTTCTAGCTGTGACATTGTCCAGACTGTGCATGTTGCCGCTGGACACTCTTTGTGGTACAAAGGCATCGTAGCACATGGACAGATATTTTTGTACAGAGTACAGTCAGAAATGCTACAATACAAAATGGTAAAAAGGAGCTTGCATGTACATATTTTCAAGTAACCATTTTCAAAATACTTTTAACAAATCAAAAATAAATTTTGCTGGAAACAAATGTATTTTAAAATGTTTCTGCTTGGAGGTCTCAATTCACCTCTAGAAAATTAAATCAGAGCAATTTTCTACACAAACAGTATTTAAAATACATAAACTCAAATATTCCTCTTAACAAATAAGGAAAACAAGTACTTATATTATTCATATTTTATTTTGTGAGACGTTTTTTAAGAAAATTTCCTGGTGACAGTGAAATAACCTTGTAAAGTAGTTTGAAGGTGTAGAATATACATCACAGCTTTAGAGGGGACACTCCTAGTTACAGGAAAGCTGTGATGCAAATTAGATCACCTTTGCTCTCTACAGTTTTCACATTCAACAAAATGTCCACAGCATGTTTTTCTCCCAAACACACACTGCCCTTGCCTTTTGGTCTCTAGCATTTACTTCTTACGCACATACAACTATTTTCTTATTGTTCCTCCGACTTCAGTCGGCTGTTCAACAGGACATCTATTGCCTACATATTTGAGAAAATGCCGTTTGCATTACTGGCAATAAATTAAAAGCTGTCACAGGAGCACATAATAAATAGATTAAATGCGTAGTTCAACATTTGAAGATGAAACTGTAAACACCAGCAAGCTGTCACCTTGACATTTGCTTGCATTCATCTAGAAGCCTATTTAAATTTCTTTCAGTCTTTGTTGCAGTACAATGCCACTGCCTTTCTCCAGAAGGATAAATTAAAAAAGAATTATAAAAAGAGAGCAAAATTAAAAAAAAAAAAAATTGACTCTAATATGCAACCCCGTTGCAAATATCAAATTATATTCAGTAGAAACCCATGTAAAGAAGTAGCTGTAAGAATCCTAGCGTAACAGCAGCACTTTGGAAGGGATAAAGGGCTGAAGCAGAGCAACACGAATATGCCAGATGTTAGCTGTCTCAGAATGAGAAGTATCTTTAGTCACTTTTCTTTACCCACACATGTATATGAGTTCCTGCAAATTCACACAGAACCATACGCTGCTTGGTAAACCGCAGAGTGGGCATTTGGCACCACCATTAGCTATTCCCCGATGACAGCCCCAGCCGCACCAGGCATTTGCTCATTAGCATGCCGCCCTACTGCCAAAGGAAGGATGAGATAAAAACAGACACAAGAGAAGAGATAAAAGGAGGTGAATGGGGGGGAAAGGCCTTTTAACTGCCTGTCTCCCTTCTCTCTGAGGATCTCCCTCCCAAACTACCTGAAGTCGAGTTGCGGACATATGGGTTGTAGTGCTGGTAGAGATGCGGTACCTCTGTCTCAAGTGCAGTTATGTGGCACGTTTTGCTTTCTCTTTGCCTTCCACAATGGTGACAAGAAGTCAGATTATTTCAAATACCCCCACAATTACAGCAGTGAGAATGTGCCTTGTTGCTAATAATAGAAATGATAGTTTTTCCAAGTTCTGCATTTTATTCAGAGCCATTTCTCTCAATTTTAATAACATCACGTTTTCAGAAATGAATATAATTAGCTTTTTCTTGGCTGAAGTAAAATAAGCAAAATTGTTCTCTCATCGATCAAAAAGAAGTCAGTGAAAAGAAGGCTGATTACAATACACAAATGGTAACATATAATCTAATATTCCACTTTATGAGGGAGAGAAGAATCAGACAAAGTTTATATCATAATCATATCAAATAAATACTTCCCTACTGTCTTGTCTGTGGTGCTGCAGCTGAATCGGGATGACAGATCCAGTATTTATGAAGTCTGACAGAGGAGCACAGCTCAAGGGGTTTTGATATATGCTGGCACAAATATGTCCTTTTTATTTTATTTTGCTGCTTGGATCAGACAGAAATTTATCACTCTGATTAGTAAGTATTTATGTCAGCAAATTCATAATGTTATAAAGCATTTCTCTTCCAATTTTCCCAGTTTCACAGCTTTGGAGATTTGTAGGGAAAAAAGGGAGAGCCAGAAGTATACCTGTATTTCATAGCAGACACGATTTTCAACAAGAATTGTAGGCAAAAAAAAAAACTTGCAAGCTAGTAACCACCATTTAAATGGGTTTGGAGCTCATTTAAGGAAGCTAAGGGATCTTTCTTTCAAATTGTAATCTTAAATAGCTCACTACATAGTAGCATGATTTTGCCTACATGCCTCACTGTGGGGATAATTGAGGGGCTGCTTCTTATTGGAACTCTCTCTAAGCAATTTTGGGTCTCTCCGTAGAAAAAGATAGCTTCAGAGCACTCATTGCTCACAGAAATGGCCAGTCCCCATCCTGAGCACAATCAAATCTTCTAATAAATATCAGCAGAATGCCGCTGCTTGGGAGATATTTACAGGGAGATCATCTAAAGGGTTTCATTCTCCTGATGTACAGTGGCATAAACAACCCATCTGTAAAATACATCATTTGAGCATCAATCCTTGTAATTATATACAGCAGACGGAGGAGCAATGGGACAGTGACATTTCCCAGTTCAGGACATGCCAGTTGGTCCCCCTTGTTTTTACACCTACTGTTAGCAACGCAGAGGCCCCTTATTTTACACCTCACTGTAATTTTGGCTTGCCTAGTATTCCAGCACTGAGCACATCATGTTACTGGTATAGTACTTCTGTTAAGAAACCTTTCCCTTGCCCTACTATTTGACTAACAGCTTCACAGACTAGAGATGAACTGATAAATATATATTTTCTAATGCTGGCTGCAAAGTGGTCTTTCATTCATGCAGAATAAGTAATTCCATGAGCATCAGATGTGACAAAGACTCCATTTCTTGCCATTTGTGTCCTCTGATATTATCACTGTTTGCCAAATTACACAACAACTTTCCATTAACGCCACAAATACATGCAATGCCTTCCCACAGAATATATTGGCAGTGATCCTTGGGCTGGCACGTTCAGCGATGCCAACAAGCCAGAGGGATCAGACGTAAGCCAGGGGTGAATTTGCAAGTGTTCATACTCCCATTTCTCATCTACCCAACTGCCTGTTTTTGTAAAACTGGTAAAAACATAATTACTTTTGAGACCTCTGCCTCCGTCAAAACTGGCTGGAAACAGCTACTGAGTTCAGGAGTTATTAAGAGTGAGGAGAGAGACCCACGGGCTGAAAAGGGGATCATCCCAGGCTTGTTTCCATGGGAAATCAAGATACAAACATTCAGAAAAAAAGTGGGGTTTAGCACAGCCTGCAGCCTGCGTGAGAAGAGCTGGGAGCAAGCCAGCCTCACTCCGACGGGGAAAGCTGTCAAGGCTGCTAAGGAAGGGAACGGCGTAGGGGAGATGCCTAGGGTCGGCCAGGAGAAGGAGAACTGCTGGAGTTCCCGAAAGAGGATCAGCTATTTGCAGCTGAACTCTGCTACACTGCCCCGACTAATAAACCCCTTCACATCAGTTGCTGGCGAGGCAGGGACAGACTCCAAAACCTTCTGGCTCAGCTCAGCCACCAGCAGCAGAAGCCCTGGAAATCAGCCGTGCTCAGTAACATGCTCTCCATCCCAAAAGGGAAACAGAAAGGGGCAGCAGCTCCTGCGCCACCCTCCTCTTGCTCAGTTATCCACAAGCACTCGGTAGCCTTACCATTGATCTTTCAGGATGACCCTGCGTAGCTTTGCAGATACTCTCCGCAGGGCACAGACGGATGCCTCCTCACAGCCAGGGTTTCCCTTCATGTGCACTTTGTAGCCTTCAGGAAAGTGGAAGCTCTAAACAAAGCTTTTCTCTCTCGTAGGGATCTTAACCAACATCTCTCCCAGGTGGTGCCTCGGATCTCCAGTAAGACGGGAAATTATCTTAAAGCTTCTTTTAGAGAGAACTCAGGAACTTAACTATTTTTGAGAATTCCAGGCTTCATACTGGGTTGGGTTCAGCCACACAGTCTACATTGCTTTTCTAGAAAATAAATCTGAAAAATGTAGAAACATCCTCCGATCTAGATAGGTGTGCAGTGACTCTCCTGATGCTTCCTACTAAAAGCCTGACATATTTCAGATAATTAGTCTGATTTCAGAATAAGCCTGTATAACTCAGAATGCATAATTTGCCTGAGTTTTTGTTTATAATGGCTTGATTTGTAATTTGAGATTTTAGGGAAAGATTTTGCAAGGCAAAAAGAAAAAAAAAAAAATTTCCATGCCTGATTTCTTCTCAAAGTCAATAACACCTGCATTAACAAAGACTGTGGGATATATTCGTAGAATGATTCAACAGTTTGAATCTGCTATTTTTCTGCTAATTAAAACCATTAATCCAAAAAGATTATTATGGACAGTAAATCTTTTCTACATAAATATGGTTGGTTGGTAATGAATTGCCTGTTACCTGAAAATCTATCCTGTGCTGGTTTTATTTTTCAGCTCAGTACAGCAGCCTGAATACCGCACCCAGTTTTTCTAATTAATTGCCTGTCCAGAATGCATTTTCCCCTGCTCTTTTAGAAGTTCCTCTGTCAGCTCTGGCCCTTCTGTCTGGATCGAGCCTTTGACGAGGTTGTGCATTGCCCTCTGAGTGTGTTCGTTACACAGCAAGGGGAATTGCAGGCAAGATAAGTCCGGATTGAGAACAGCATACTTTTGAATCACATATGTCACAGCACCAGTTAGAAGTAAAGTAGGGAAAATGTAGAGCAGCCTGCAGGATATCAGTGTTTAGGCATTTATTCTGCCCGTGGTACAACTTATTGGTTGTCTGCTGTTGAATATCCTTTCATCTTTGTCTCTCCTGCCTAGTGACGTGTGCTGAGAGACTTAATCAGTTCTACCCAGATGGATGCTAATGAACCAGACATTATACAAAACACTATTATAAATTCTTCTTCACATCTCATTTTCTTTTGTCTCACTCTATTTTTAGAGCTGATTTCTGGAGGTGCGGTTACAATCCCAATATTTATCAAGCAGACAACATCTGAAGGTGCTATTTCATGTCCACCCACTCCGATTTTTATCTGCCAGCAGCTGATGAACAAGTCCTACACATTTTATTCATCTGTCCCATAATGATATTGCCCTTGTGTGACATTTATATAATAAACAATACCTGAACCACATAATGTTTTTAGGTATGTGATAAAGATGTCTTTTTATCTACATATTAGGGCAGCCATATTTTACAGAGGCTATTTGTACACCCACATGGGCAGCAGCAGCACATAAATATTCCGGACAGCAACTGGAAAATTGTTCAGGTTCCAATTTCAGGAGATGTTAGGAAGGAACAAGTGGTTCTGTGAGATGCTAATAAAATCTGATTACTGTCAGACTTGAGCATTGTAGCTGACTGACTTTGGTCGCTAAGAAGCTGCAAGCACCAGTGAAACTACTGTCAGAATTGGGACATTTAAAGTTCAACTCTCCTGTTGAATTTTTATGGTGTCAGTGAAGGACAATGTCACACTGCCAGGTCCTCAACAAGGCTTCTCTCACCAGCACCCACCCTCAAGAAGTTCAAAGAAATGTAATGACCCTTGGGATGTCTATTCTTTTGCAAAGTGACTGACACCGTCAAAGGTGTCCAGAAATCATTAACAGGGAAAATGGACAACCAAATGGGCTCACACACAAAGATTTGACAGCCTTGAACAAAACTCTGAAACTGGGGCAAAGTGTAAGTAGCGAAATCAGGTCACATCAAGTGTACTACCAAACAGTGTACTTGTGCTTCTTTACCAAACACAACTGTTTAAACTTTGGTTTTACTTTTGATTCAAAAGATGATATTTTTTATATATATTAAATAAAAAGGCTTGCTCTTCTCATGCTGGGATATCTTTTCACTGCTGGCTTAGAAGTAGATATACCTAGAGAGAGAGAGAGGCAAAAACTTGTATTTTGTGATGCTCTAACTGCTGGGATCAGGGGGAAAGGAAGGAAGGACTGGGTCTGATGACTGCTGTGCCCCTGTAACTGTAAGAAAAATGGAATGCTTGTTTTTGAGAAAAATGACCTCTGATATTCTGCGGAAAGAGAAATGGGACGGCAGGCAACGCTGGTAGCAAAACCTTGGATTAAGAATTCCTGATATTTGTTTTTTTCCCCACTTTTTGGTTGCTTAAAATTTTGCTAGACTCAAACTTTTTGTGCTGGTCTTTTTGCTATTCAGTGTCTACTGCTGGTGACATACCATCATGCTCCATGCAGTGCCCATCACACCCATCTGTCTCAAGAGCTGGGGGGACAGGAAGGGTGCCACCACCTCTGAGTACTTACTGTAAGGTTGTGGCACTGAGGGTGTGTAGTGCCCCATGCCTGGAAGAGGGCTGGGTGTAATCAGGGAAATCACCTTGTTGGGAGTAATGTGACATTTGTGCTTTCTGAAAACTGCCTCATATCTGGCCATGTAATGAGTGGAGAAATCTTGTCTTGCCTTGATGGTTCCCTTCAAACAGGCTTACATTCCCCTGAATCCTCAAGAAGTGCTCCTCTTTGTATTTTGGGGATGCTATTTGTTAGCTGCAAGCCCCATTGATTTATTATTATTATTATTTCCTCCCAATATTTGTGTTCCACTGGGTGCTGAACAAGCACAGACAACAGCCAACCCCCTCCCTGGAAGAGCTGCCAGCCTGACATATACAAGGCGGCAAGCAGACTAACTAATTTCAGGCCAAGGAATGGCTCTCTTGCAATGTTTAAATTATTCACGAGCTCTCTTTGTAAATTATTAAGATCGCAGTTCTTAGGTTTAGCTCTTTGAGTTTACAGGATACATTTTCAGATGCTCACATCTACAGCTGGCTGCCGTTCATCTCACTCAGAGGATGGCAGCGCAGCCCTTCAGAGTTAAGCATCCTAGTTTTGCTTTCTTGTTATAATTTTCTTTTGGTTTCTCTGCTCTTTAAAAAGATGACTACCAAAGGCAGGCAAGGGAAAAAGAGGACAAAATACTTACATCTACACTTAACCATGCCTCAGACCACTTGGATTCTTCCACTCGTCCCAAGGGTCTGCTCAATCCTCTATTGCTAAATAACAATGCTTTCAGTAGCCCCAGTGGAAATAAAAAGAAAATAAAATTTGGCTCTTATCCAGGATTTACCCTGTGCTGGGATACTTTCACCATCCCAGGCTTAGTGTCTGCAGGCCCTGGGCCAGAGACACTAACTTACATTCCTGCAGTTACCCATGTAAGAACAGCACCTATGACATGTTCGTGTCCCTTATCCTCTTTTCTTCAACCACCTGTGATGTCTGTTCTCAGCCCCATCCTGGTGACTGCTGTCCTAAATGCAGACGTTAATCAGTGAACAACAACATTTTGGTGTACTACATATCTCCATGGCTTAGTCAGTATTGCAATTCACCTGAAAGGTCACTAAGATTATTGTCCCCATTGGGAGATACCAACAGTTTCATGCCAGCATTTAAAATGTGGATGTCACAAGTCACATCACATTTCATTGAAATGATAATTTGGAATTTCTCACTATTGGTAAGGGAAGGGCAACAATGTCATCCTTCACAACATAGTAAAGGAGAGATTATCCTCTGTCTGCCAGCTCCCCACATCTCAAGTCTCCTCCTCTATTCTGAGAATAGAGAAACGCACCACAGTCAGTTACATGGCTTGCAGGTCTGACCTGGCTTGACGTTTCCGGTCTTCCTGCTTTTCCAGAGCTGCTGAGCATTCACAGCATCCATGTATGTATCCAGAATCTTCTTGTGCTGGCCACGGGGGCCCATGTGATGCAGCACAATTAATCTTCATCTGGAAATATCATGAATGAGATCCTGAAAACCAGTAAATTGCTGCCTAAAGGAAGGCAATGGTGCCTCTATTTTCAGAATAAGGTAGCATTTCTCTCTGTCACACTTCTACAATGGACTCTCCCCTGATTGTGAAAATCACAATTTTTTGCTTCTCCCATTGTCTTTCTCTATTGGGTACTGTCTTTCCTTGGCATGTTTATGCTTTCATCCTTCTTGGATCCAGACTGGATGAGGCTTTGGGCAACCTGGTCTAGTGGAAGGTGTCCCTGCCCATGGCAGGGGCGTTGGAACTAGATGGTCTTTGAGGTCCCTTCCAACCCAAACCATTCTAAGATTCTATGATTCTTTCTGTATGCTGCGGATTTACTCCTGTTGTACCTGAAACTTGCCCTCTGACATAGGCTTACCTCTATCTGCCCCTTGATGACCATACTTTCCTTGGTGGTCTGGCTTTGCCTTCTTATAGTTATTCTTGCAGATGTTTCCTAACCTTCATCAGGACTTGTGAGTTTGTTCTCACCACTCAAACTCATCCTACATGTCCTTTGTATTCCCTTTGCATATGTCAAATGGTTCAGCTTACTTTATAAACTGCGATAAGAAAGATTTGGAAACCTGCTGTGAAAGGTTATTAACCCAGGTCCAGAGCTTCCAAACTGAAACTTTGGCTATACTGCTGTGTTACCTTCCTTATCTTTTCCGTCACAAACAAGTTTTTTCCTATTTGTTTCAAACCTCTGAAAAATCCACCCCACTATCCACAGCTATAAGCTGGATCCCTGTAGCTGTGGCTGGCCTAAGAGAGACAGCCAGAGTTCATACCCAAGCAGCTTCAGCAAGCTGAGGAGCAATATGAAGGACCTGGTAAAGTTTTGGAGCAGACACAGTTCCTTATTTCTGGGACTTCCTTCTCCACTATTTAAAAATAAATTTTGTGGGTTGTTTCTCTGCCCTCCTCCCCTTAGAATAGAAATCATTCTGGAGCACTAGTAAATATTTTCTCTGTACCAACAGAGGAGTCTGCATTTACCTATGGATCCATCCTCAGCAGTACCAGCTGTGCCGAGTAAAGAGCTAACCTTCTCTTGCTCACACTCCGTTGCTTGTCGTTACTCTGATGAGGACGATGTGCTGATCAGGTAGCCATATGAGCCAATTTACTCCCTGTGAAAACATGCGATGGGTTAGCAAAGGCCTAGCAGTTAATTTCCTTAAGCTGTCTGGTTTATGTCTAGGATGAATTAGGGACCAACTACGTAAGGAGTGCAGCAGACAGGTCTGAAGAGGATCCAAGGAGCCTCCACTTGGTGGGAGGGTAGTGACAAGCAGGTCTCCACCTTCTAGGAATGACAATCTCTCAGGTAACATTGCTGAAACAAAATGTGTGTCCCCAGCTTCAGCAGTGCCACATCTTGCAGAGGCAAAGCTCTGGAGAAAATCCACTGTTTTGTCACCAGTCGTCTTTAAAAAGCTGCAGCCTATTGAAAAAAGCCAGGCAGTGACACAAGTTTGCAAGGAGGCTGCAGTACTCCCACTCTTCCAATAAGCAGAGTCAATTGCCAGTTCCTCCCCAGGACTGCCAGGAGGATTTCTGATCTGTTTGTGCAAGAGTAAACAGTCTGAAAACCAGAAAACTATGTTGTCATGTCAGTCAAAAGCTGGCATCAACAAACTGGTTGCCCACACCTAAACAAAGCCTTTTTAGGGCCTAACTGAATTTTATTTATCTTTTGTTAATTTTCATTTGTTTCCCACAGATTTCCATTTTTCAGATGCTGGTAGACAAAGGCAGAAGTACAAAAGAAAAAAAAAGAAAACCCATAGTCATAATATTTTCATGTTTTCAGTCTTAGAAAGTAGCAGGAAACAGGAAGAACGTGCTTCTGAAAATGCCTCTTTTCAGGTTTTCACATACAGGTATTTCAGATATGAATTAGTGCCTGTTGGACCATAATCTGAAACACCTCTTATTACATACATTGTCACATGAGATTAGGAATAATCAGAAACCTAGTGATTACAGCATGAGAATACCTGGATTACTAAACCATCTCATGTCCACCTATTTGTGTTCGTGTCATGATCTCATTTTGCAAAACCCTCAGCTCCCTTGGCTCCTATTGAAATTGTGAAGCAATGCAGCGGATGCACATATCTCCTTGAAGAGGAAAGCCTTTAGCTTTTCTCACTTCCGAGGCTGCGTTGTTTGTTTGTTATTTGGCACAGGAATCTATTGCAGAGCTGTGAATCGATCCCACTCAGATGCTGACCTTCACTTTGTTCAGACATAAACCAGGAAGAGGAATGAATCTACAGGAGAAACACAGACTAAATTAGTTTTATTTTCTTCTGGGTGACATAGTTCATAGATATCATTTATGTCCACCTTCAGGCTACACAGAAAGTCATTGCCAGGCAGGCAGCTACAGAAGCTGTGTGCTTACTAGGTGAAAGGCACCCAGGGAAGGTGCTCTCAGCTCTCCTGAGACCTTCCCTCCCCTGTGATAGGTAAGCGGTTGTATTCCCAAGGTAAGAGTATAAATTTATTTGCTGGTCTTAAGCCAGACTCTACAACTCCAGACTGACCAGATAGGAGGACCAGGGTTCGTCGTGTAGAGGAGAGTACGCCAGAGATCAGTTTATGCGCAAGACAGCATGCTGAGGTAAAACCAGAGGGAAAGACAGCTAATGTACACAGGAGGTCGAGGTAATCCTGCTAACTTTGCAGTGATTCTGGCTCAAGGCTCATTTTGTGGGGCAAAAACGGGAAGAAGTAGATAGCTGGAAGGCCAGACCCTCCACACTTCCACATAACTTCCTCAGCAGGACAGGGAAGAGGTTTGGTAACACATGGTACATTTTCTTCAACTTACAGAATTCAGCTCAATTGGCAGAGCCAAAAAATTGTCAGCCTCCAAGTTCTTGCAGAGCTCCTTGAAGCGACAAAAAACCAGACCTTATTTCAACAAGTTTGAAAGCTGTGAATTAAGTCACAGCTTTGAGGATCGTGCCTCTCTGCTACCAGTTGCCAGAAGAACTTGCAGGCTGGCTTAGGAGACAGTGCTGCCTCGTTTCATAACCAAAGGCGCTTGGTACGTGCCCAAGGGAATATTCATGGATTATGTATGGCCACCGTAAATCAAACTAGGAAGGAATATCACTTCAGAGATATGAGGAAAGGGAGAGAGGGTGAAAGAACTCATGAGGGTCTCCAGAGAGGGTTTGGGATTGGGAGTTCCACCATCGCCACAGTAAGCTGGAAATGTGAAAGATCCGACACACACCGACACATGCAGTGGCACGGCATGACTCTGTCAGAGCTGACACGGAATGGCACAGCAGCATAAGCCATCCAAAACCCAAATCCCATGGTCCTCCACACCCAGGTCTGAGTACTGGGCTTTTCCATTTTAAATCACAGCAGTTTTTGTTGTCCAGAGTCAGACACTCCTACCAAAAACATCCCCAATTCATGAACAGGTCTACCACTGCGCCTTTGGTCCTCTTCAAAGTCTCCACTGCCCAGAGTTCAATCCCTTCCTCCTCCATCCATCAGGCACACACAACAAAAAAAAGCCTTTCTCGAGTTTTTCACATTTTCTTCTAGTAACAGAAAAAGTTAAGACAATGTGATCCTTAAACAGAGAAACTTTGAAAGAATTTCTGCTTGCATTTATATATCCAAGTAACAGAGGTTGGGTGTAATCTCCTCATCCTTTGTCTCCTAGCAGATGAAAAACAGGAATTCATTAGTGACACTGGCAAAAGACCAGAGTGGCTGCAGACTGTGAGAGAGACTGATACTTCTTTGGACTACTTTTTTCATTATTGAATTTAGACATGGTTTTAAAGGAAAAAATCAAGCAGGACCAGTTTGCTTGACCTTTTCTATGGCGAACATCCTGTGTGAGCTTGTAGAGATACATGGTTCAGAGTAGCCCTTTAATTTCTTGCCAGGTCTACCACAGCTGCTTCATCTTTTGCTGCATTTTTCTTTAGTTAGGCTACTAATTTTACAGATTGACAAAAAATAATTTCCTTTTGGCCTCATGGCATTTTCTTCTTTGGGAAAAAATATCTAATAGATGCATTATTTCCTTTCTATAGCAAAAAAAAAAAATATCAATCATCATAGTTATCTTAAAGCCTGAAATTTCGTCGAGAAAACCTCAAGCCATCCATCCTCACACAGTTATAGCAGTGGAGGGTAATGGCTGTACCATTGCTACCTGGCCAGTGGCAATTGTGATTACTGGTGACAGCATCCCTCTGCTAACTGTCAGCTTGAGTGACAATAACAGATCATTCGCTGCAGCCTGGGAGAATAGCAGTGTGGAATTTATTGCAAAGACAGCAAGATTACAGATTATTTTCAAGTTAAATTTCTGTCTCTCTTTTTTTTTTTTTAGGCAGCCAAAGTCCTATTTATAATCTTCCATAACAGGGAAAGCAAAGTGCCTATGAGTGCTTTTTATGTTCCTATATTAATCTTCCTGGTCATTCGGACACAGTATTTAGTGAGTCTCCCAGATGTTGTGTATGGCCCAGAGGATAGATTCAAAGCATTCAATTTTGTAAGGTAATTAAATGTTAATGTAATGGATAATCGTATTTTTACAAGCTACAGAGGAAGACTTTTCATAGATGATAGTTTGAGACTGACTCAAAAAATAAGTTGAGTGAGGAAGTTCACAAGGGAGGCTTTTAGGACAACTGGTTTACAAAATTTTCAGACAGAAGAACCCTCTGGAAGTATTTTCATGAAGGTGAGTGAAGTCATCTACAATAACAACGCCTCAGGTTGAGTAAAAATACATGCTCCAAATAACACTGATGAATGCAAAAGAAAACCTATCAGCAGAAAGTTGCTTGACAAATAGGATGAGAAACAGCTAGTTTCCTATTTCTTCTCCAAATGTAAACAAAAACTGGACATATCTGTATACTTGGAAATATCTCTCCTGTTGCCTGTCTCCCATTTATTCTACTTTCAAAGTTTGTATTTCTAGGTCTTATCTGCTTGTTTTTCTTGCAGAAGAGTCTGTGTGCTAAAATTCAATGTTTTATAAGCAAAAATATGTAAAACACATAAGATGCTGCAATAACAGCAGTGAAATGAAAAGACAAAGGTGATTAACATGGTAGATCAGGCTTAGGCTAATCCAAGCAGATAGGCTTGCTTCACTGCAGCCTGTAGCGAACATTGTTTTCAACTGTGCATACCAGAAGATGAGAACAAAAACTCCAGAGATATGCAGCTGGCATCTGGGCATCTTGCTTGTTTGCTTGCCTGCCTGCTTGCTTTTTATTCTGAGTGAAGAAGAGACATTTAAAGTGAAGAAAACACAAGGAAAGTCACTCCAAAATTGGCATTTGTCCTTTTTCTTGACTTAAATAAGGGGCAGCTAATCACCAACATGTGTGTTGTGAAGCAGAAAAGAAATGGGAGAAATGAATGGCTTTCCCAGCCATAGCATGGTGGTTCAAAGGGTGGGTTAGATCTGACATAAACTGAAATTTCAGTGAAACCACAAAGGGACTCCAGTCACATTCTGTACTGGGATATTGCAAGGCACTTTATTTAATACCATTAGATAAACAGGACTGATAAACCAACTGTACATGTTGGGTATCAGCAAAAAAAATCATGAATGTGCCAACATAGAAATAGAAACAGCAGCTATGCTGATTCTACTAGTCACACGTAGGCAGGGTACAGTGCCAGGACTCAGAGCATCAAAATCACCTACCCCTCTTGTCTCAATAGCTGTGGACATTTGGGCGTATATACTTTTCTATTTTGAAACCAGCCAGCCCTCCGTCATGAAGTAGGCTGATAAGCTTTTGGCTAGATCTAATCAACGCAGACCCCACAATTCCGTTCTGCCTAGTACATTGCCAAACATTGGCAGAAAAAGTAGAATCCGATCCACAGTGAATTCATGAGGGCAGAGTGCCTGATTTGAACTGACAGTGGAACTTTCATTATTTTACTGTATGCCTTGGGCTACCTGTGCAGGCTTGCCAGATGATTATTGATTAGTCCACCTTTTGCCCTGAATCCAGCTGTGCACCTTACACTCTGAAAGCTACCATTAAGAAGGGTAAAATGATTAAATTTCTCAACCATGTTGAAATGTTTATCAACGCCAGAGACTTACCTGGAAGGTGTTCTTCCTCTAGCCAGGTATAGCAAAAACATTCTGAATTTGTCTGGTTGGACTATGCCACTTACTAGCTCTGTAATACATCCTCCCCTGGATTATTTCTTCTTATCATAGAACTATCATGAGACCTCAAGGATCATCTAGTTCAACCGTCCCCCCCACCACCTATTACCCACTAAACCATGTCCCTAAGTACCACATCCAACCTTTCCTTAAACACCCCCAGGGACGGTGACTCCACCACCTCCCTGGGCAACCCCTTCCAATGCCCGACCACCCTTTCCGAGAAGAAATTTCTCATCTCCAACCTGAACCTCCCCTGGCGCAACTTGCAGCCGTTCCCCCTTGTCCTGTCACTAGTTATCTGCGAGAAAAGGCCGACCCCCAGCTCATCACAACTTCCTCTCAGGTAGTTGAAGAGGGCAATTCCAACAGTAAGAGTGATCACTATTTATCCTATAGATCTGAGTCTTAATGCTGTCAGTCTTTCTCAACAAAAGAATGACTCACATCAGTAGTTAAATCATTCTGGGCTTGAATCCCACCTTAGTATGTATTTGGTGTGGTGTCACAAAAAGGATGTTGAGATAGATAGATAGAGAGAGAGAGATGGATAGAGAGATACACAGAGTTTTATTTGTGAGGTCTTTGGCTACTGACATACACTGGCTTCAAGGTTGCCATCAACAACAAAAAATGCTGATGATGATTTTTCACCAGGCTTTTCCCATAAGCGCGGATACTTTTCATCAGGACTTCTCATGGCTATTCCTGCTATTAGCACTGACTGAAGAATATTGAGATCAGCTTCAGGTGCTGCCCAATCATCTGTTGTCAATCTTTGTGTATGCACATCACTGAGTAATACTTATTGGCTATTTAAATTATTATGATCTACATTGTTATTCACCAAGGGCTTATAAACTAAAAGTTTCAAAATAAGGACTAGGAAAAAGTGGGTAACAAAGAGCTAATTTCATGCAGGTGGCAATTGCTTCACATGAGAAAACTGACATAACAATAATATTGGGTTTGCAGGTGTAGGACGGTAAGAGTAACAGCACAACAGCAGCAGCATGAGAACTACAATGGAAAAAGGCAGAGTACAGTGCTGCAAATAGAGACCCATAGCATTTCAAAGGTTAAGGCACTGAGCAAGGATGATGTTCATAACCAGAGCAAAGTGGACTTTACAAGTGCTGATTTTCTTAGTTGTAAGACAAGTAAGAAGTTTGGGAATGGCAAACATTGGGAAACCTCTCCCACCGGTTTGCCACTCACTTCATCTTGGTTTAGCTCTTCTGCACTGAGTCCGCTTACAAAGTATTAAAAGGTGAGTACACCCTGGGGCCACTTGAAGAAATGGCAAGTTGACCTAAATCCTACTATTAGCTGAGCTGTTCTTCTCAGAGTTGGAAACGCTGCTCTTCACCTGCAGAAGTGTGGAGTTTCAGTCATGGCTTTGAATCCTTGAAGATTGATCAGTGAAGATCATCAGGGAATACACCAGAACCAGAAAGCTGGTTCTTGTCACACACAAAAAAACCCCCATAATTTGCTCAGAAAAGGCACAGTAAGAAAAGTTACAGCAGGATCAGAACATGGTGCACTGGCACTATGGCAAGCCACGGCTGTGAAGGAAAGTGAAAAATAACCTTTCTTTCCTGCCTCCGAAGCTCACTGTCCCTGTAGCAGATGGCTGAGTGCATGCACCATTGGACTGGCACTTTCTAATCATTTTTCTCTCCATCCAGTTTATAGCAAATGGTGGTTATTTCAGCCCTTTTAACATATCTGCTTTTGTGGAAGAAAGAGCTCCAAGCTATATTTAAAGAGATCTTTGATAGTTTTAATAATCCGAATGAAAAAGTGTTTTCAATGGCTTTTGAGGCCATTGCCAGAATTGTCAGGGACTGCAAGAGCAAGGACAAACGTGGTGTAGAATTTGTAGAGATTGCCCGTTTCAACCCTTCTCATCTGATGTAAAGCACAAAGCAGAGTGATGGGTTTAGTAAGTGTTGTTATTGCTTTAAGGGACTAGTAAAAGTGTGTATGTGTCTGTGCAAACAGAATGAAAATAGAAGCAAAATCTGATTCTATGGAAAACTAAAAGCATGGTTTAAAAGAACAGCTACTTCAGTCATTTCGTCCTTGCAGAGTCTGGCTTTTCCATATGCATTTCTGCCAGAAACCCCAGCAACAAACACTAACGATAGCAACTGCCATCCACCATAGCAGAGTAACAACCAAACACACCCATGCATGCTAACCCCGAGCAGAGTAAATGGAAACAGAAAAGACTTGCTCCCATAAAGACAGAAATGAATCCCGTAAGGCTGAATGCCGCCCATACACAGAGTTTGTACAGCCTCTACTCTATTTGCTGTAAATGAGGTGTAGCTCCAATGGATGGAATTACAGTAGCATGAATCAGCACAAAAGTAATATCAAGCCTTAAGTGTGTCATCTGTAATACACTAAGGGTTGCATTACTACGTAGGATTACAGGCTACATAACTATATGGCATCACATGCAAATGTGGTGCTGTTCACAGATGTGCCAGGTGCAATGTGACATATTGATATCTAAGTTAAAGTAGAACATCTTTCATCACACTAATCATGCCAGAGATATCACCCATGCCTTAATTTGGTAACAGTCAGCAATTGAAGATATTACAGCATTTTCAAAATCTTTTGGAAATGTTATCTAAATAAACCTTACAGACCCCCCAGTGCAGTAGGTAAATTTCATCATCACCATTTGTAGTTCATCACAGAAACCTAGAATGGCTTGAGTTGGAAGGGACCCTAAAGATCATCTAGTTCCAACCCCCCTGGCAGGGACAAAAACACCCTCCACTACACCAGGTTGCCCAAAGCCCCATCCCACCTGGCTTTGAACACTTACAGGGAGGGGGCAGCCACAGCTTCCCTGGGCAACCTGTTCCAGTGCCTCACCACCCTCACAGTACAGAATTTCTTCTTCATATCTAATTTAAATCTCCCCTCCTTCAGTTTAAAACCATTGTCCCTTTCCTATCATTCCATGTCCTTGTAAACAGTCCCTCTCCAGCTTTCCTGTAGACCCCCTTCAGGCAGCAATAATGTCTTCCCGGAGCTTCCTCTTTTCCAGGCTGAACAACCTCAACTCTCTCAGCCTGTCCTCATACAAGAGGTGCTCCAGTCCTTTGATCCTCTTCATGGTCCTCTTCTGGACTCGCTCCAGTAGGTCCATGTCCTTCTTATGTTGGGAGCCCCACAGCTGGACACAGTACTCCAGGTGGGATCTCATGAGAGTGGAGTAGAGGGGCAGAATCACCTCCCCCGACCTGCTGGTCATTCTTCTTTTGATGCAGCCCAGGATATGCTTGGTTTTCTGGGCTGCAAACACACACTGCCAGCTCATATTGAGCTTTTCATCCACAAAGAGAGAGAACTCTACCATTTTGTGGTCACTGCCAAAGAAAAAAAAAAAAAAGAAAAAAATTTTAGGAGCAACTGAGAGAACTGGGCTTGTCTAGTCTGGAGAAGAGGAGGCTGAGGGGAGACCTGATCGCTCTCTACAACTACCTGAAAGGAGGTTGCAGTGAGGAGGGTGTCGGTCTCTTCTCCCAAGTAACAAGCAATAGGACCAGAGGGAATGGCCTCAAGTTGCGTCAGGGGAGGTTTAGGCTGGATAGGAAAGGAAGGAAAAACTTCTTCACGGAAAGAGTAGTGAGGTGTTGGAACAGACTGCCCAGAGAGGTGGTTGAATCGCTGTCCCTGGAGACATTCAAAAAACGTGTAGAC
>VWZZ01004629.1:12022-43867 GCA_013399095.1 Psophia crepitans | reverse complement strand
GACTTACTCCATCACCTTCCCTGGCCCCGAGGTCAGGCTGACAGGCCTGTAGTTCCCCGGATCCTCCTTACGACCCTTCTTGTGGATGGCTGTCACATTGGCAAGCCTACAGTCATCTGGGACCTCTCCTGTTGACCATGACTGCTGATAGATGATGGAGAGCGCTCGGCAATCACACCCGCCAGCTCTTGGAATGCTTGTTTGTATCCTCTTGTTATGTAGGCTTGCACAAAGACTGTAAAGTCTTTTGGGGTGGATTTCAAATGGCAGCCAGGAATTCAGGAAAAACAGCTGTAAGCAACTTGCAAGGAACCCCTATGTAAACATCTTGGTTTTAATTGTCTGTAAATAAGGAAAACGTCTTTCATCCTGCTCACCTCAGGACTATGGTTTTGGGGAGCCAGCAGCACTGAGACCATGCCGAGAAGAGTAAAAGAGGCTTCACTTTTCCATGTGGTCTGGCATTTCCCAAATGGCCCTACTGCACAACATCTTGGAAATACGCCTAAATGGAGTCCTCTCTCAAAACTGGAAAGGAGAAAACACAGCGAGCAACCTTCAGCTGAAACCCATGAAGGACTTGAGTGATTTCCAATATTCTGCATGACCATAACTTCCAGCCCCAGGGAAAGTACTAGTACTTTGGAATATTTTTATTTGATTAATTTTTTTGTTGGGTGGTTTTTTGTTTGTTTTTTTTTTTGCTTTGTTTGGTTTTGTTTTCACAGTAAGCAATAGCCCAAAATTTATACCATATACACACTCCCAGGAAATCTTCTCCTCAGCAATCTGAGAATTTTCTGTGTTGCCTTTCATGTTGAGCAACACCTGGGAAGATTATTTGACTTTTTAGACCAGGTCAAGGGATATCTTGGGAGCCCACGAGCTTCCTTAAGGAGAGTTGCCAGAAAATCCATAGGCAACCAAAAAATAATTTTCTCTCCTTTCAAGAGCTACCAGCAAATCCTTTACCATGCTGAGAAACTGTTCCCATTCTTTGGTAGAAATAATAATGCTTAATTCAAAAAGTCTTGATTTGATTTCCTTCACCTCAAGATCTTTACACCACAAATGTAAACAGGAACGGGGGAAACAAATTGTTATGCTACCTCCGTTTTTCTACCGTAACAGTCCTTCTAAAAAGTCCTCACATTCCTTGTAAAGACATCTTAAATATTGCTACTGGAGAAATTTCTTTTCTAAACACCTTCTTCCTTAATCTGAAAACTTACAAAATATTAGACCATAACACTTTAGAACATTAAAAACAACATGATATTTTGTTATTTTTTTGGTTATAATTGTTTTACTGCAAATTTAGACTGCACATTCCAGTTTAGGCAAACCAACTTGGGACAAAAGGGAGAAAGGATTTGTTTCAGCATGGTAGGCATTGATTGAAAACAAACAAAGTTCCTTCTCTTTCTCATCTAAATATTATCTACACTTGTCTATTCTCTTTCACATCTAGATATTATCTACAGTTAACTAAGAGTACACAAAATGATCAAAACATATTTGTTTCAATTGTGGTGTCTGCTCCTATGGTTGTATGTAATACAGATTCATATCATATATAAGCTATTCACAACCAATTAAGTGTATTCTCCTGTTCTCTGCAGCACTGCAGTTAAGAGCTACAGCGTGGGAATTTTTTTCACTCTTCAAACGATTTTGCCGAAAAGCAAAATTTTTTGTTGAGCAATTCATCCTAGAATTTGGCTTTAGTTTGCCAGACAGTTTTGATTTTAAATGTCAAGAGAGAGACAAATCAGGAGTGAAAGAAAGAGAACAAGAATAAAAAGGCAGAAGGGAATATCCTTCTCCAGCTTCCTTATCAGCACTCCTGGCTAGCGAGTGAGCAGTTTGAAAAACCTCCATCACTTTCTTTCTTACCAGCACCCTGTTTCAGCCCTGCTCTTTTGTGTCCTGACCCTTCACCTAATTCTTAATTTCCATCGCTCTTCTTTTTTTTAGAGATTCCCAAAATAAACACAAAATATAAATCTGTTGAGCAGATAAGTCAGAAAAATGAGGGTGGAAGACAGACATGGACTGTTGCTTCTTCCTCTTCTGCTCTTTCTACATTTCTTTTTAATCGATATGGCTTGCCACTCTTAAATTCCTGAACACACTTTTTTCCTTCTTATGCTCATCCTTAGAAACAGGCTAGAGGCTACATGTATCATCTGTTATACAGATTGCATCTTGACCCTCACTTTATAAAACTTGAAATGAAATGTCTTGAATGAAAGGTCTTCCATTCTTTGAGTCTAGCATTCATGATCCCTCCGTTCAGCTATTTAACCTTCATTTCAGGCAGGTATGTAACCTCTTTCCTCCATCATACATTAATCGTACAAAGTCAAGGGATAGCTCAATCATAAACAGTCCAGGAAATGTGCAAAGAGTGAGAGTAAAAGCCTCCAAGAAAGAAGGAAGCTTAGAGCTCAGTAGAGCAAAAGTGGTAGGACACAGAAAGGCTGCTGAGATGTATTCATAATAATGCAAAAAAACTGGCAACAGCAAGAAGCATGGAGTCTAGACAAAGGTCTAGTCTTCAAGAAGTGGGTTTGGCCTGCCATTTCATCTTTGGGTCTGTTTTCAGCTCTTCACCCTTAGAAACAGAATTCTTCATGCTGTTCCTAGTGTAACCACTGAGGAAAAAGCAGCACCATGCAGCTTCCTCCAGCAACCTCAATTTTATTTCGGTTTGGAGGAATACAGGAAAATGAACAATATAATCAATTACTGCCTGTTAGACTGCTAGTTTAACATGTCCACAATCACAAAAGTCTTCCTGTTCACAAACTGAAGCATACCCGGGTCTGGCATTATAATCCAAATTCCGTACTACTGGACTATAAGTATGCTGGAATTACGATGATCACCATATTTAAAAATATAGATAGAAAAATCAAAATTTTTCCATCCTAATCCCACTCTAGTGGGCTTCCAACCTCATTGCACAAATTTGAGATTATCAGATAGTTTAGAAAATACCTGAAAACACAAAAGGCTTAAGATGCACGTGACAAAAGGGGTTTCATAATTTAAAACCTTTAAAATCACAGAAATCTGAATTAGTCAGAACAACTGTAAAGAAAATCACAAGGCCTACAGAACTAGAAGTCAGATGCATGTCTGCTGAACTCACAGATTTTAATAGCTCACGTACTATTTCTCTGGGTCCTGAGCAATGCAGCTTGAGGACGATTCTTAGGAAGCCTTTCTCAGATGTCAGAAGAGGTCCATCACATCTCTTCAGAAATCTAGACAAAACCATCAGCCATTTGATCCAAATTCTGAATGCTAATTGAAAGTCCTCCTGGAAAACCTCCAGAAGGGCTAAGGAGGGTCATGTGTACATGTCGGGAGTGAATGGTGGGGAGCAACCACAAAACTGAACGCAAGTCCAGAGCATAGTGGCTTAAACCAAAAAATTCTAATTTTCTTTGTGGGAGGCTTTTGAAGCTGTTGTTATAACATTCTCTTTCGGCTTTTTTTTTTCCTTTGACAGCTCTTGGAACTACTGTCTATAATTTAATCTCTATCATTTATGAAGTGGAGCAGACTTGCACATCAATGTGCATGATTCTCAGTAAAAAAGATCTTCTCCTGCTTCTTAATATTTTTTTATATTAGTAGAATCAAATAATTAATAACAGAACCCACAGCTCTTAGCTCTTCAAGTTTTCCCACCAGACAGTTGCCTTATGTGTTTCTTTTTTCCTCTGCATAGATAGAAACCTCAACCAGTATGTGTTCTGACCAGCCTTTGGGAAGGGAAGTAGCTCCTCTACCCTCCTCCTTCTTTGTATCTGAAATGTCCTGTGGGATGGGGCTTCCAGTCATCACTCCAGGCCACACAATACAGCTTGTTTCTCCTCTCTGCCGTACTTACAACTCTCTAGCTTACAAATTCATACCGAGGTTTTTGCAGCATTTACTGAATTGTACGAGGGTTAAATGCTATATACCATGGTTTTATTTTTAACTGCAATGGTTATAGTAACCTTAATTACCTCTTGCCAGTGAAGGGTTTTCTGTTGCCTTCCAGACAGTCTCTCTCAGCCAGGTTCTTAGTCAAGAAACTCAGGTCTTGGAAGTAAGCAGCAACCAGTATTACAAATTTTTAAATCACAGAATCACAGAATATTAGAGGTTGGAAGGAACCTCGAAAGATCATCTAGTCCAATCCCCCTGCCAAAGCAGGATCACCTGCAAACAGTAGCCTGAACTAGGTATGAAGTGCTTTGGTATATAAGGAAGCAGGCAGAAATCTCTTCCCAGTCCATGAAATAAAGTTTGGCATACATGTAGCATAGCGAATACACTTTTAAAGGTCTGTATCTTTAGAATACAAGATAGCTTTAGAAGTAATTAACTGTTGTTTATCACATAGCGACAGGGGTTATTACAGAGCACCAGTTCTACCATAAGCATTCATACAGGCTTCCCGAAATCTCAGCTTGTAGCACACACAAAAAAGAAAGTGACCTTGAGGTCAGAAGCAAATTGCTATTATACATCACGAAGGACAGCATGTCAAGTACCATATTTATGTGTGAAGTGGAAAGGAATTAATGAACACAAGTAGAATTCAGACAGTGTATGTTCTCTGGAGCAATACAAATGAATGGTGTCTTGCAAGAATTATTGAGCCAGATCTATTTAGATAGGAATTACTAACATATTAACATGTTAATTGATTTGTTAACCGTCATGACTATAAAGTGCATAACAACAACCTTGCGTTGTTTTTTTCTGAGATTTTAAAAAGCTTTTCATTTTCCAAGTAAACACTCAATCACCAAGAGTTTGTTCAGCTATCATGGGCATTATACACAGTGCTTAAACTTTGGACCGATGATGTAATATTTAATTTTATGCAACATGTACCTGAGTATTGTGCATGAGGCTGAGATAAATAATTCATTCAATTGTTCAATTGTTCTCGTGGCACCCAGTCATTAGTGTCCGAATTGTTCAACTACCTGATTTTTTTCTTCTGAATAACCTGTTCTCTACCGCAGGACAGATTTTGTCACTCTTGCCCATACTGGCAGAGGTTTCTACACAGATAAGGCTAATCAACATCAGTGGTGAACCAGGAAAATTCAGCAGAAGACAAGAAAAAGAACTGATAACTTTAACAGGAATAAACACTGTAAGAAATGTTCTGGGAAATTCTGTCACCAAACTATCTTAGAATTTGGAATAGAACCATTTACAGATTTAGGAACCTACTTTCAAAATATGTAGTAGAGGATCTTCTCTCTAGTGTTGTCTCAAGGAGAAGATAATACATTTTATTAACAGACAGAAAAATACTACGCAGGTCTATGGAGGTGTAGTCAAAGTACAAAATTGATTTTATATTCTCTTCTTTTTTTTTTTTCCCACTGGGAAGTGGGAACTTTTAGCCAAAGCTAAATTGCCAGTCATTCCCAGAGCAAGTGACCAGTAGAAGAGAAAGCTATGTGTTCAAAGTGCAGTGGTGGGTACCATGCAGTATCTAGCAATTTGTGCAGATGTTATTATAGTGTCCCTCTGTTTCTCTATTTCCTCAACTGCAGCTGCTCATTTAAGTAAGATAAACATGTAGCATTGATGTTTATGCTAAGATAACTAAAAATCTATGCTGTGCTTTTGTGAAATGGTGTGTAAAAAATCAAAAGGTCAAGTTTTTAAAGTAGTTTAATATGAAGCAATTGTAAAATTCGAACATAACATCATCAAGAAGCCAGGCATAAAAAAACCACAGAGATAACAGAATTAATTTCCTCAAAAACAATGAGCAGTAGATGTTTTGGAAGTAAAGAATACAATATTTTTTTGACATTCCGGTGGACAAAAGTTGAGACTAAAGCCATCCACACACATGAGGAAACATAATCACATATTGTGTCGACACCTCCCACCTCTCAAAACAGTGTCTGAGACAAACTGCTCTGGCTGACCTGAACCTTTTGTGCAGATCTGGGAATATTTCTGTATTGTGTGAGTTTATGAGAAAGAGAGAGATTCTGGAAGAAACTAGTGCCTGCCTTAACTTCCAGAAATTTGCCTTCATGCATCTCCAAGGTAATGAAGCGTGAGTTCAAAAGGTTAGATTTCATACAGGTCAGCATGGAAGCCAAGAGGGAAACTTCACATTTGAAGTCGTATTTTTTAGAACTCATTTTACATGAATGGTTCCAAAAACAATAAACAAACAAACAACAAAAAAAACCCCTTCATATTGTCATGAAGGTTAGCAAGAATTGATGGAACTGAAGATGTACCAAATGCAGTTTACCTGCATACATGGATAAACTGTGCTTCTGTTGGTTGCGCGATATTTCATCCCATGGATATGTACAAATATCACTTTTTGGTGGAAAAACACAGAAGAGTGAGAATCAATTTTGAAACAGGCTGTAAAAAAAATAGCAATTCTCAACAAATCTGACCTTTACTTATGGCACTGTAAAAGGATTAAATAAACCGTAATATTTGTCTTGACTTATTCATGACTTCCATGAGTCCTAAAGCATGGGGCTGGTACGTGCATGGTTCCACATATTCTGCCAACAAAAATCCCCCTAATAATGAAGAACCTTTCCAAAGATTCAAATGCCTTTTGTCCTCTCAGGAATAATTTTATTTGCTAGGCAATGTTTCCTCCCTACCTTCATGAAGTGTTCACTCCTTCTGTAATATTAATAGGACCCTTCTGCATCTTCTTTGCAAAAACTGGAAAGAAAGAACAATTCTACCCTAACCTTTTGGCACCTGAACATTTAATTAAAAGTTTTTCATGTCTCTCAACAAAACATTAGCTTTGGCAAGTATCCCAGTGCAGTCAGGAAATCATAAAGAAAATATCCTACTGCAGATCTCTGTTTACTAAAACTACAGGGCCATACCTTACAACTTGCTTATTCTTGGTTTCCAGCGTTTCTTTCCACTGCTGCAAAACAGGGATCTGAGCTGCTGTGTATGACTAGGCTGTACATTTCCCCAGCTGCCATAAGCAGAGCACACACAGTTAATAACTTGATGGAAGTGGAATCATTCTCTGATCTAGTCCCCTCAGTCAATATCATCAATGAATCTGAATAAATCCCTGGAGTCTGAGTGATTATTACGCTCTGTGAATGCTGATGCATCGCTGAATGGTTTTGGGAGATGGGCTCTGCTGTCAGTTTTAACTTCATGCTTCCTCTTGCTTCACACTGTTTAAGGATGGGTACCAACTACCATGTAGGACAGTGAACAGATTATTACTATTATGCTTTATGGTTTTGGTTGATGGTAAGCTCTGTGTGAGTCAACAGTTTTCCCTGGTTGGTCAAAAGGGCCAACCGTATCCATTAAGCACAAAATAGCTAACTGGTTGAAAATTAATGTCTCAATGCTGAGCCGTCTTATCTTGAGTACTGTGTGCAGTTTTGGACTCCACAATATATGAAGGATATAGAAATATTAGAATGTGTCCAAAGGAGGGCAAGGAAGATGGTGAAAGGACTAGAAGGCATGACTTATGAAACTGAGGATTCTTGGTTTGGTCGGCTTAGAAAAGAGGAGACTGAGGGGTGACCTCATTGCTGTCTACATCTTTGTCATGAGCGGGAGTGGAGAGGGAGGTGCTGAACTCTTCTCTCTTATGTGCAGTGATGGGATGCAAGGGAGTGACTTAAAACTTCACCAAGGAATGTTCAGATTGCATATTGGGAAAAAGTTCTTCATTGAGAGGGTGATCAAGCACTGAAACAAGCTCCCCAGGAAAGTGGTCATGGCCCTAGCCTGTCAGTGTTCAAAGAGTCTTTGGGCAACACTGTTTCATACATGGTTTAACTTCTAGGTTTTCCTGCCTGGAGTCAGGAGTTGGACTCCATGATTCTCATGGGTCCCTTCCAGCTGAGGATATTCTATCATATCCTAACTTTAGTTCAGCAAAAAACTCTTTGTTTTGGTGGTGTAGCGATGGCAAGATCTCAGCCAAAATTGTTTGTACTCCTGAAATAACTGCAAATTTCTCTCCATTTTGGTTACAAAATCAAGAAGAACAAGTGAACCCATGAAATTATCTTCTTATTATCTTTCTATGGAATCTGGTCTGTCAGCCTACTTGAACTTGTGCACCATTGTAAATCATCATTGACAGCTACAATGTGTGGCGTAGCACAGCCTATCCCATTGCAATAAGAAATATGTCTAAACTCAGTAGAGAAACTACTCCGAAGAGATCTGACTTCCCTCTGCATTTCCTCTGACACTATAGGGGAATGAATATAGTACTTCTATAATTCCCTGTGAGAATGTCCCATTTTCAGAAGGACAAACTTTAGCAGTAGGTTGGTTTCAAGACTTCCAATGCTGGATAGGCACATTCAGAGGCATGTAGCATCCTTGATGGAAGTCAGCTGATGATTCATTAGACCAAGTTTTTTTGTTGTTGTGCTTTCTGGTATGAGGAAGTGTGGCATCTAGGCAGTTAAACTATTTTGCTCCCCAACTTCTCACCTAACTTTTTAAAAAGTTTTTGAACTGCAAGTATGAATTTTCCATTACACTGAGTCTTTCCTACAAAAAAAAGACTTATTCTAATAACAAAAGAAGACTCAAGGGAGAATGGTTCCTATAGACTAATCATAACCTCAGGGAATTGTCATATCTATCTTGCATTTTGCTATGCCCCACAGATGCAATTATCTCACTCCAGCTGTACAATTTATTGTGACTGTTAATGAAGGACTAATACATGTGCAGAATTACACAGTTAAATCCAGAAGCAGAATCACACACACTATAAGAGCAACAACACTTACAGATAATTATTGAACTAATCAAAATATATTATTCTGTAGACCTGGAGACCTCACATGTGCAATGCATGATCACACGTTTATAATATTACTTGTGTAAGTAAGGATAGAGGATCAGGTCCTGACTAACCAACTTGAAGTATCAACTCCAGCAATATGCAGAAGTTGCAATTTAATGAAGTGTCAGTTATAAACTGCCAATTTTAAATGGATTAGATAGTCAGATTCCCAATAAAAATTCCCTCTGGGGAGAATCTTGACCTATTTAATTCACAGGCATGAAGATAATCTCATTATAAAATAACTTTACATGGAGAATTCTTTGCATAAATTATTTCTGAGCTATTTCTGTCAAAATACTAAAAGTTTAATTTTTAAAATGTTAGATAATTATAAGACTTGGAAAAATCCCAAATTATGATTGTAGTATAATAGAAACAATTCAAGATGTCAGTATCTAGCTTTTTGAATGAAATAGAAGTATGCAAAGTGAGCATTGCTGCCACTGCCTTGTCTATCTCCAACCCTTCCCTTGGTTTTCAAATTTCCTTAGTCCAATTCTGCTACCACCTCTGTTCTCCTTCTCTCTTCCGCTCTTCCAGTGATGACCTGCATGCTTCCCTACAATATCCACATCTTTGCTACAATAATGAAGTAAATCAAGTAAATATGATTTTTTCCCAGCTACAGGTGAGAGGAGGAAAAGCAACCTAAATTAACAAAATGTACTAACTCTAGTCTGAACGAATCGTCACACACACATATACGTGCACAAGTATGTGCATATTTGAACTGAGAACTTCAAAGCCAGGAATTGAATTCAAAAGCTCTGGGACCTGAAATGTTACTTATGTTGTTTTGCCACTTGAATGTTTCAAATACCTCGGGGCGGGGGAGGGGGATGTGGAATAAAGCCTAAAATGCTCCTGGTGTTAATGAATATTTACGAAAGTTAACGTTTGCTTTTGTTAATAGTGAAAGAAAATTCCTTGAAGCACATGGTTTACCTGAAAAATGAGCAGAGTGCAATTTACTCAAATTAATTGTACCAATGTGTGAAAACACAAGGAATATGTTACAGAATAAATAAAAACCTCAGTAATGTCAAGCTGCCACATCCTTTTTTTTTTCTACATGGATCATTTATCATAGACTTCTCAGCTGCAGTAGATTTCATAGACTACACTTGTAGACTTCACAGACTTCAAGACTATCATCAACTACATGGCATGACATGCAACAGAAAAAAGATTTGTAAAATCTATAGCATTTGATTGTTTTCACTTCAGACCATCCTTTATCCCAGAAATTAATGTGGATAGATGTCAAGAGTCCTTCACATCATGATATTCAAACAGAATCCTAAAAGCATAGACATTTTGAGTGTATGCTCTGTAGGTAGCTATTTCCATATCTAATCTTTCAATGAGCTACCTGTTTCAATTTCCCACACAAATGTGCAGTCCTCGCTTGCAGCAAAAATCTGCTGATGCTTGTTGAATTAAAGACACAAGATTTGTAAGAGTTCGAGTAGTGCGGAAGACAACAGCATCCTGTACAAAGTTGATACCCAGGAAAGCCATTCCTAGAGTATTATATATGAACAGGTACACATGTAAATGTAGTTATTCTGTTTGAAAAGACACCAAAGGCAGTAGATTGAATGAAGGGCACCTTTCTGGTCCAATACAACAATAAAAAAATTAAGATAAAATGAAAAACAAAGTTAGACTATGGCATTAATTTTCAAATTATCTGCCTTTTCTGGGCACTTATTTAGCATATGAAATTCACAGGCTCATATCCATCTTCCTCTTCATAGAGCAGTTCCATATGTCTTGAATAGAGGAACTCTATATGTCCTGTCCTTCAGGCTCCATGTAAAGTACTACAGATTACTTTGAGTTGAGGAAATATGCAGTAAAAGTTCCTCATTTCTACCATGGAAGGTGTTCCAGGAAAAAACCTTGAATTTAGCAGGACAAGAAGAGTGAAAAAAGGAGCATGATTCCCAGCCCCAGTGGAGGAAACCTGGTCTCCAGTTTCTGTTTCACATACTGGTTTATTTGTCTGATCCAGTGGTTTCTTCAAGTAAACTACAAAACTGGTTCACTGACTTGACTTTGTTTACACAGCATTGTTGGGATACCATTGTTTTGTTGTAGGCAGATCTGGCCTCAGTAACACCTTCATTGTTCATGTTGGCAAGCGGCTAAAGTTCACTTTTTTGTTAGATGTATCAGTTTGCTCACCCAACTATAAAAAAATGAAGAGCCAAAGCTATACTGAACGATATTACTGACATGAATAAAAAAGAAAGCAATGCAATGAAGTTTCATTTCAGATCATCTCCAGCTAACCAGAAAGAAAATTACATTTGAATCTACATTTGAGATGTCAATGCTTTACCTGCAAAACCTGTATGACTTACCAGGAGTTAAAAACTCCCTGAACATTGACAGCTCCTGGTTCTGATGGTTTAAAAACTAATTGCACCAAACAACAGAAAACTCCTATGGAAGCCAGGACACAGAATCACACAGAATCACACAAAATCACACAGAATCACAAGGGTTGGAAGGGACCTCAAAAGATCATCTAGTCCAACCCCCCCTGCCGAGGCAGGGCCACCTAGAGCACATCACTCAGGAACGTGTCCAGTCAGGTTTTGAATGTCTCCAGAGAAGGAGACTCCACACCCTCTCTGGGCAGCCTGTGCCAGTGCTCTGTCACCCTCACAGTGAAAAAGTTTTTCCTTATGTTACCCCAGAACCTCCTATGCTCCAATTTGCACCCATTGCCCCTTGTCCTATCGCTTAGTGAGGCCGAGAGGACAATGCATTGCAAACAGTTGTACAGCTTCACAAGCCAGAAAGGATAAGCCAACAAGAATTTCATAAGCCGGAAAGAAGATATACCTTCCCAATGGAAGGTAGTGCTGATGGAAGCTGATGGTTTGTCACTGGGAAAGAACATCTATCCATGCATGTAAATTCCTAATGTCTACAAAATTTTCAACCTGTACCCCTTTGCCAGTGCTTTCTGCAGTAGTGGTCATGCATGGTATCCTCTGGCTTATGAAGTGTTGAAGGGCAAGGGAAAAAAAAAACCTTGTGGAAGTTGATATCTTTCCTAAACCCTTCTAGAAGAATTAATTTCTACGAGAAAATCCTGCAGCTTTGGAATTCTAGTCTTTTCCATCTTTGAAAAATGGGTAGCTTAGGGGAAGTTCACATTTGCAGTACTTAGTGTTTGAACACTAGCATCATGGAAATATACACACAGACACACATGGTCACTGTCAGGCTGACAAATAACTTGCCAGTCCAAACTGGCCAAACATGAGGTGACACCAGGCTGTCAGAACTGGTTTCAGGCAACATGAGAAGCCTGCATCTTGTGCAGCAGGACCTGATCCATTAATAAAATAAACGGGTTGAAAAGTAGAGCAGAACTCATGAGATATGATTGAACAGGACAAATTACGGGCAATGCATCTACACAGGGAAACAGAGCATAGTGAAGAGATACCTGAACTAGCCAAGACCTGCAACAGCAAATGGCAACATTGCACCTGAACTCCTTGCAGACTTTAACAGAGAGGATCTGGACACACACTCACTAGCATGTCAGTAGTGAGTTGTATTCGACTGAATGTAGCGCTGCGGTAGTTGGATTCATTACCTCAGACCTCCACTAGCTCAAGCATCTCCATTTCATGTGTAGACACAGATGGAGAGATTAAATAACTATCAATTTAGACTTGCCTTCAGACATACAACTCTTGTTTCTTTTATGAAACTGTGAGAAGAATAGTAAAACAAACTAATTTAGAGGAAAGAAAATTGCTCAGAGGAATAATTATAGTAACTTTCACCTCCACAGCTAGGTCAGTGGTTCAAAATCATTCAAATCATTTGTGACTGAAAATCATTACTAGTTGACTGCACTCAATGAGCTTGTGCTTCAGGTCAGAGTAATAATTACTGCAGGACTAAAACCACCATTAGTGGCTCCATTAGTAAGGAGAGTGAGAAAGACAGAGAGAGAAAAGAAGTAGCAGTCTTAGTCTCATTAGTGCTGCTTTCTAGTCAAGGATGAGAGGAGAAAATACTTTGAGGAATCCTATAGTGTTGAGGCCCGATTTAGCTGCCCAAAGTGTCGCTTGAGATACTCCAGGATATGCCACCTGGTCTGCAGCTGCACCTCCAAAAGGACACAGGTCTCCCTTGGGTCTTACCTGTCACACCTACCAGTACCATGTAGATATGATAAATGACCTACGTCATCTTGATTCTAGCACAAGGTCCAACCGAGGACAGCCGAGTTCATCCATTTGCATTCCAGCCTCTCTCCAATGCTTCCAAATAGAAATTCCAGCCTCAAAACTATTGAGTTATTAGTAAGCTTACTAATTAAAGTCTTCCCTTCTCCCTGTTTTTGTCTTTGTCATGTCAACCTGCAAAAATCATACAGACATTGGGAAATGTAAGAAAATTTGTGTATATAAATGATGAAAACTAGGTACCCAGCAGACATCCACCTGGAGACCTATTTCTCTGGAGATTCCCGATGGCCTGAATTCTGCCACAATATTTATCACCAGCAATTTACCTACATTTGAGGTGGGTTTTTTCAGTGATATCTGAACATTTCAATATCATAGAAGGAAATTGAAACAGCTGAGCTGAGGAGCTGCCCTAGGAAGAGCAGCCAGGATAGGAGTAAGATTTACAACAGCTCTGCGTGGCTGGACATGCTGACGGCTCTCTGGTACATGAACTACAACATAATATGGCTGAGCTAGGATGTTAAACCCACTGCTTTGTCAAGTCAATGACAGACACAGATGAAGCCAGGTGTAAAAAGTACAGATTTACTTGCATCAGGTGAAAGGAAATTCGTGGTGGAAATCAAAATCTTTAAGAGAAGATGTGTTTCTCATGTTTTCTGAAGGAACCTGTGAAAATGCCAAGTACTACTGACCATGAATCCAGAGGGCTGTGAAGGAAAATCAGTGTTTTACAAATTATGACAAATGCATGAATACTGTGTTAAAGATTTGTTATAGAGCATCTTTCTTCCTAGCAGTTTCTGGTAGTTTTTAAAAATAGATTTCCTTATATGGCTGGATCCTTCATACCAAGATACCCTCATAATAGCATGTACTCATATAATAGTATGGACTTATTAACATTTCATATTTAAAAGATCAGCTGACACATTCAATTAGGTGTTTTAACATTGTAATGTTTTCCTAATGGTTGCTAGTTTAATTTGTCTGTCTCTTTTAAAATATATCTCTCTCTTAAATATTTATCTCCCTGTTTAAGCAGAATGTTTTAATCCAACATCAACTTTTTAGTTTTTAAGAGAAGGTTATTACAACACGTGAAACATATGGTCTCACTTCAGCTTCCAGTATACATAAAATTAGTCAAAACAAAACACTACCTAATCACTACTAAAACATGTGGTTCAGTCAGTAATTTTTGCTCAGAAGTATCTTGGGACCAATTTAGCATGAACAATGCAAATTTTTTTTCTCACCCCACTCTTATCTCTGTAGGTCACACGGCAGCAGAAGGCAGAATTGCAAGATGAAGTTCACCCTCTCTGCCTTTCTCTGTCTCTCACTTATATTTCATTCAAGGTTGTCTCCACTTGCAAGATAACAATTGCTTTCAGAGACTGGGAAATCTATTTTCAGAATTTATATTGCCTTTTGGAATTACAGAAACATATAAATCTCGCTACACTGGTGGAAGCAAAAACTTCAAAGCAATATAGACATAGTGTTGGAAACCTGAGATAATTCCAGGGTCTTCCTCACAATAAACATTTTTTTTGCCCGTCTTTTTTTATGAGAAGGGAAAAAATGCCTGTGGGAGCATCTAAGTTTATTGCTTGGCCTTACTGCTGTTGGGAAAGGGAGCACATCTGTTCTTCCAGGGAGTGAATTTAAGCACTGAGCTTGGGACCATCAGTGGCTTCCTCTCCTCCCAGCTCTGCTTTGGGACACTGAGCCTTCAAGACAATGCTCAGGCACATTTTAAGCAATAGTTTTCTCCCAAGACCACACAACGTAGATATAAAGACGACATACATGGGTTTTTGCCACCTTCTATTCAATGCAGCCTTCCATGACTATGGATCCCCTCTCTCAAAATATACCCTTAACTTCACGCTGCAAAAATACCACACTGAAGAGTTGCAGTTCAGCCCGCACATTACTTCAGCTCCTTTCACCGGAAAAAGCAGACCAGATCATTACTGCATTTGAGGGTCACAGGACAGTCATAGTAAATCCAAAGGACTCCTGCACCCAAGTGGAACAGAGGGCGAAAGCATCTGGCTAGGCTAGGGGAAGCTTTCTGAGCAGTGGGATGGAAAGTCAGCAGTGCAGCCCGGCATGGGAACGATCCTCGCCTTGTCACCTTCAGCAGCACGGGCATAGGCAAGGAAGGAAGGCAGAACTCTGCCTCACGACCTTCATTTTGCCCCCTTTTCTGGAAATAAGTATGTCTGCGCAAGTGGAGGCCACCAGCAGCTCCATAAATGAGTGTCGTTCTTTGGGCTACCAGCCACATTGGCAGTCACATTAAAGGCAGCCAGCTGAAGTATTATTGACAATTTTCGCCACATTGGATGGGGCATTGGGCAACCTGGTCTAGTGGAGGGTGTCCCTGCCCATGGGTTGGAACTAGATGGTCTTTGAGGTCCCTTCCAGCCCTAACCATTCTATGATTCTATGATCTAGTTACTTTGATGTACACCAGGATAATTGTAAAGCAGAACTGGTCCATTCACGGCATTTTGGCCTGACTTTGACAAGGTGCAAGGCCCACTCTTATTCACACCACAGTGCAAGGACATGCAGCACAGGCAGATCCAAAATCAAACTGTGATTCACCGTTAATGTGTGATGGCGTGCAATAGCTGTCAGAGGTTTCAGGCCAGGAAGCAGAGCTAAACACAACTTTCAAATATAGAGATACTACTAAAACATTTATGGTTTTAGGAGTGTAATTCCTGATTAATGTAACTCCACAAGAGTCAATGAACAGAGTAAAACTGTAAAGGAAGATTGAAAGTAACCTTTGACATTCTTGACATAAGTGAGGAATTATAGTACAAATTTGATACAAGAAAATCAAAGCAAAGATGAGTCCTAACATGACCAGTTTTAAAATAAAAATACTTTTTCATACACACATGTGTATGTTCTATTTACTCATATTTCTTCATAAGATTTTCTGAGTAAAAAGAATCCAAGGATCGTGTTGCTGGGGAAACTAAAATAATGGTATAATCTTCTGAGAAAGTGTGAAACGTAGAATTAACACCACTGAATTGAATTTAATAACACTGTGCAACATCAGACCTACCCTTAAATCAATACTTAATTTTCTCAGTCATCTTACAGATTAGTTGTAGCCATTATATCTCCAGGGAATGCCAACCACCGCGTGGAGGGTCAGCCTACTGAAGTGATATTTTGCAGGATCTTCTAGTGGACAGATCTCAAAATATTCTTTAAGAGTGTATAACCTCAGCTTCCATAAATACCTTCTTTGTATATTCTGGAGATATCCCTCATGTTCTCTAGTAAATATTACAGTTGGTTTTACTTACTTAAGCTCAGTGATACTTATGACATATTACACCTATTATTTCTGAACTTAGACTAAACCCATTTTTGGAAGGCAACAAAAATAATAATCTCCAATGTGACTGCATAAAAATAAGCTTCTGCAAGCACTGCTTTCGCAGAAAGATAATTCAAATGGAAGTCAGAGCTGCATTTTACATTACAGACAGCAAAATTCTGCTGCTTGGAGTTCATCCATATTCTATTTCAATTGAGTTTTTACTTGGAAATATCTCACAATCATGAGTAAAATGAAATTAAGAAACTGGGTGCATCACAAGATGCACTTTCACCCTTGCCTTTTAAAAAAAAAAAACTTTTGTGAAAAGGCTTTGTGGCAGCAGAGGAGATGCCGCCCCTTGGATGATATTCTCCTGCTGCAGGATGCAAGCATGGCAGAGAGCACCATCACGTACCAGGGCATCAGCACATCACACCAGGTGGGGCAGCATTGGCAGATGCTCATGTCAGGTTGCTGGTACCTTGTACCCATCCATTAACTGCACCAAACATACAGGGTCTTTGAGCTAAGAAGTGTGGTAGCTTGATGCTACGGCTCAGCTCTCCACTGCCACTCAAGGAGGGATACATCCATCATGTCACTTTGTACACGAGGGTGCACCAAAGCATCTATTCAGACTGTGGCCCAGTGCACAAGTCTTCCCTGTCAGGTTCCCACACATTTAAGAGAATTGTGCCAGTGCTGAATGCAGTCAAATGGACATTGGCTTGGCCAAGGTGAGCCTAGCAACTTGACTCTGGAAGTTGAATTTGCACTGCCAGCAGCCCTTTCTGAATCTGAACAAGGCTGTTTCTTCTTAAGGGATTCATAGTTCGCTAAATTACTCTTGCACAGGCAAACAGAAACAAACACTTGCGCAGAATAAATGCTTGCTGCTGTAAGAAGCAATGATTTCACTCAGTAACTAACATTGCAAACTGATGGAAATAAGAGTATAGAATTAGGTTATGTCGCAGTAGAATAAATATTTTTCTCACTTTGCCTTTGCCAGTAGGCTGACTTTGTGCATGGAACTAACTCACAGTTTAGTGTATTCTCTAAACGAAAAGATGAAAAGGCCTGCTAGGAAGTTAACACCTGCCATACAGGTTGGGCCAACGGCAACCAGCAGCAAAATCTTAGGAAGATATTTAAGTGAGCATGTCAGAGAAGGATCCTTCCCTTTTTACATTATACTTGATTACTAACAATCAGTGATTTATGAACTGCCTGACAGAGATGTTTTAAGTCTAAACTTAAAAAGAACTGGCAGATATATATGGTTCATGAACTCAAAAGTCAGGGGTATAACAGAATGCTACAGGGATAATTGATGGACTTGTACACAGAGATGCACTGTACCTACTGGTCTATCTGTAACTGTAGGACAGGCAGTTTAGTCCCTTATTTGCATGAAGTACAAAATTACCCTAAAAAAAGAAAAAGTATTCCAAACTGTCAACATAAGAAGACTTTGGTCCTCCATCAGTTTGGCAAGAAAAGGAAGGGAAAAATAATGGAAGAGCAGATGGTAGAAGAAATATATCAACATGTTGTATGCAACAGTGAAGGAAGATGGGAGTCTTGTAGGAAGAAAATATGCTTTATTTGCTTAAAAATGATAGGCAAAGGAGCTCTTTAGTTCAATATATGAGACAATGCGAGCATCCAAAACTGAGAAATCAGGGGATTCTGGGTTTCCTTCTGCTATTGAAAATAGTAAAAAATCTATAGAGCTTACTGCCTTTGACTGCAAGAAGTGATTTAAATTACTCATGCTATATTTACTTTTTATATTCGACATTTAGCAAGCAATCTTTGAGTAACCCTGAGAGTAGCTGGTGATATTGTCACAACAGAGTCCAAAATCTGGGAGAGATCCTACAGCCTCAGGAGGCAGACATTAGTCCTGGAAACAGTTGTGGATAACGTACATAAATGTGCATGGAATAGTTTTGAAGACTACAACAAAGGATATCATGTGTAAGTGCTCATATTCAGGTAGGTCTGGGGTGAGGGATGTTTCTCTTTTATATGCATGGAAGGTTATATCCAAAGTCACTCTACTGTGGGCAACAGCATAGCCTCAGCTGAACAGTCTTCATTTACTCTAACTATTGTAGCTAAGGGATTTTTCTTAAATATTCATTGTTTGCTCAAGCAAAGCATTATTTGTTGAATTTATTGGGGGTTTCATGCCTTTAAGAATTTGCTTTTTTTCGCAGCTATACTGTGCTGTATCATGGGTGAAGTAAATGAACCTCAGTCTCAAACATTTAAACATTTAAAAGCCCCACTGTCGTCCTGGTCTTAAGACACAAGATGCAAACTGTATAAGTGATATATCAGTAAAATGGGGATAACGATGGGCGTAGGTGCTCAGTGAGATTTGCGAAGTTCTCACACTGACATTTGGAAAGGAATCAACGTACATCTTGTGATGCCAGGGACTGCCGGGTAACAGTAGGAACCCTGGGTAAAAAAGAACTGAGATTGTATCCTGTTGTGGAATCAAAGAAAAAAATGCTTCCTGATGTGTTTTAATTAAGTTTGAATTTTTAGGTAATTCCTCTTTTACTTGTCTTCGTTACATTTTTAAGCCTAGAAACAAATAGCACTGCAGAGGAGAAGCAATTTCACAGAACTCTGTACTTACGAGACTAAGTTGTTATAAGTCAATATTCTTCCTGGGTAATGAGCATTAAATGTAGATTTATTATTTGAAAAAAAATATTGCAACGCACTTGAATAACAGATAGTGAAAATTCATCTGTTCTACAGCAGATATGACTGGAAGAATGCCAGTCTTCATCAAGACATTGAGGACGGTGGTCACTGAAGTTAATATATGACCTCATCACCATTTAAATATATCAGAAATACATCACTTTAAGACAAGGGATTTCATCATGCTTTCACGCCCATATTAAATACTGAGATAGGCAAACAAAACAGGTAAACTAGAAAACAGTATCTAAGTGTCCATTATGTTTAATTCATAGAATCATACAATGATTTGGGTTAGAAGGGATCTTGAAAATCATCTAGTTCCAACCCCCCCACCAAGAGCAGGGACAGCTTACACTAGATCAGGTTTCTCAAAATACAGTATACTAAACCCAAATACAGTACACGAAGCACAAATCCCTAAGACTATGCCAATCCAAACACACAAAAGTACTTGACTGCTTTTCAGGGAAATGGGGCCAGCACAAACAACAACTTCTTAGTTCAGCATTTTGACTGGAATGAAAGTTCTCTGATACCTTTGAAAACAGACACTTGACTCTCTTATTTGAACATCTGAAAGCAATGTACACAAACACAACATCCACCTGGACATTTTCATATTGAAATGTCCTAATCAAATGACTCATTCTGACTTACTTCACTGCTTTTGGTTTTAGCTGAACACATTCCTGTGAGTTTTTCCATAGTAGAAATTAACAACTCGGGAATCTGATTATAATAAGAACTTGAGGGCACCTTTTTGGTTATAAGGTAATATGCATAATCTGAACTAATATATTCCGTGGTTTAAGGCCAAGGACTTTATTAGCCCAGAATATGATTATTACAGGTTATTATACTCAATGTTTAATTAAATATTTGAATCTTAAAAGACAGAAGTGGGAGGAAAATTGTTTTCCTCCTTTATCCTCCTTCAGCCGTGTCATTTAGTCTCCTGATGTACTTTCTTCTTTTTACACCATGTCCATTTTACATTACCCTCTGATCTTTTGCATGCAGTTTCCTTTCACTTCCACAGATTTTGGTTGTAACTGAATAAGGAGGTTAAATTGTATCTTTTAAAGCGAAAAGCACTTTGAAAACTCAGAGCACAGTAGGTTTTTACTAGAATATGTAGCTACTAACAGACAGTTGAGGTACCTGCATATTCACAGTAAAATTACTGTGGAAAAATCTTTATGTTATTAGAAGAACTTGAGCATGGAGAGAGTTAGGTCTGTCACTGAAGGTAGGTAACACAAATCACCTAGTGCCAGTCATTGCTAGTGAAGATATAGGACCCTTCATGTAACGAGGGCTGACTAAATGCTCAATTTTAGGAGGCCATCATTAGATGAGATGAATCCCATCCCTGCTAAGAGTTCATTCCTGGAATCCATTTTCTTAAGCTGTGACAAATACAGTCTCAAATTCTCCCACAGTATATGGTCAACAAAATGCAGGTGATTCAACTGAGTGTGTTTAGCAGAACTGTCAAGGGGGTGAATATATTGAAAGCTGCTTAGGGAAGTGTAATGAAGCATGAGAGAGCAATGGGCAATTTCAGGTGAGTATATATGAAGCTATATATTGAATGAATGAGGATGATGACAGCTGATGAAAGAGTTGAAAGTCATGAGCAACTGTCCTCCTGATGATGAAGTTAGCAAAAGTGTCCTTTTATTTGCTAGAAGACCACAAGAAGCATAACAAGGATGAAGACAAAGTGTCTAGCAAAATCATGGGAGGAAATGTTAACCAATGACACCGAGATGCCAGTCGTAGCCACTTCTGTGACCATTATGCTCATCAGTAGTAGTATTTGCGGAATAAAAATCTGGCATGAAAATCTATTGAGATCCGTAGGCCCTGTTCTTTCTCCTCATGCTGGAGTGCCAGTATTTCCATGGGAATGAGAAAGTGAGTTCCTGTCCTCCTCTGCCAGTGATTCAGTAGGCTTTCCAGGCTGAAAAATATTTTTGTATCCATGTGGCCCTTTGAGTGCATGCTGATATCCAGCTTAAATCTCTGGCAGCTGCAGAGGTTTAATACCTGGCAAGATAATAGTTTGTTGTCAACAAAGTCAGTAATTTATAAAAGGAATAGATGCTTCATAAATGCCATGGAAAACTGCATATTAATAGGAGTTATGTTACCAAATAATTTCCAAGTTTGAGTTAATTTACTCTGTAAAATGACACATGCAGAAGCAATTGTGAAGGAAGGCAGAAAGTGAATTTCAGCGTACCTTCAGAGACCCACACTCTGAACTCTCTCACATCCTGATCTGAGATAAACCATTCAAATACAACTACAGCATTTGGATAACACCTCGTGAATGGAAATCTGAGCTAATGTGAATAATGGCAACAGAACCTCAAAAACTATATGGATTTCACTTAGGAAATGGTGAAGGCACACATGGTGCATTACCACATTTGTGTAGCTGTGGTCTGGAAGATATATGGAAAGCATGCAGGAATGATGCAGGTTCTCAGTAGTGCCACCACTGGAAAAGATTTTGTCCTGGTTTTGGCTAGGATAGAATTAATTTCCTTCCCAGCAGCAGGCATAGTGCTGTGGTTTGGATTTAGGATGAGGACAGTGTTGATAACACACTGATGGGTTTAGTTGTTGCCAAGCAGTCAGGGATTTTTCAGCCTCTCATACTGCCCTGCCAACGAGAAGGTGGGGGGGAGCCCAAGAAGGTGGGAGGGGACACGGCCAGGACAGCTGACCCAGACTGGCCAAAGGGATATTCCATACCGTATGGTGTTGTGATCCATATGTAACTGGGGGATTGGCCAGGAGGTGGCACAGTTCAGGACTAGCTGAGCATTGGTTCCAGATGGTGACCAATTGTGCAACGCATCATTTGTTTGGTATATTGTTGTTGTTGTTACTGACTCCCTTTTTCTGTATTACTAAACTGTCTTTACCTCAATCTGTAAGTTTCACCTTTTTTTTCTTTTTCAATTCTGTCTCCCATCCCGGTGGAGGGGGAGCGAGCAAACCACTGTGCGGTTGTCTCAGCTGCCTGCTGGATTAAACCACTACAGATTTGGAACCTAAATTTTAGATTGATTGAAAAGAAGAGGTTAAGCAGAGATACAAGAGATGGAGAAGGACTCTGCAAGTGAGGCTGCTGTTACAAAACCTTGAGTAAGAAACAGCTTTAAAAGCAGGGCAAAAGACACTTTAAGTTTGGAAGTGATCATGAGTTGAAGTAAAAGAAAATTCTCACATTCAGATTGATCATTAAAAGGAAAATTTTTACCAGCTAGAAATTTGCCTGATTTATCTGAGTTGGAAGTGAATTTTAATGACCTACTCAACTCCTAAATGTTATTATAATTCCACGGAAGATTTGGCCCCTAGCCAACCCAGCTCGCAGGTAGGGTAGATTTTCCTTTTCTCTTCTTTGCTTTGCCTGTTTCACTTGCAGTACATCTGTGTCCAGACATATTCTACATCTCTTCCTCCACTTTCAGAGGACTGAAAAGCTCTCTGCAGCTAACATTACTCACTCTGCACACACATCTTGACAGGTGAGCTGTAAAGTAAAACCATCTTGGCAGAAATCTTCCCAGTTACCCACAGCTGTCACATGTTTCCTTTCTGTGTGAGTGAGGAGCCTTATTCTGAACAGAGCGCTTTCCGCCTGACCCAGATTCACCCTCGCCGAGAGATGCAGTGTGCATAATATCCTACCGATACTGGGGCTACAGGAGTGGAGTCACTGCGGTTTTGTCTCCCTGTCACTCTAACCCTGATAGTTTCCTGCTTTTCGTTTTCCCTCTGGGTTTTCCACTTCTCCAAAGCACTGCTACTCAGCCTGCGACACTAACAGTGATGCGTAGGCTCTGCTTGGGGACCTGCGTGCTCCCAGGGAAACTTGAAGTGGGGCAGCCAAACCTCCATCAGGGAGCAGGGGTTGTAAGGTAAAAGGCAGTTGTCAAGGCACTGGGATGATTTATATTTTTTTAGTTTCGACACACACATGTATTTCAAAGTCTGCTCTCTGGGTATTTGACCACATGGGCAAGTATTCATGCAAAAAGAGACTATCAATTCTATTGTTCATAAATTCTACTTGAGTGATTCTCAGAGCTCAAGCTGAGGGCCAGCTCATGTGCCTGGCAGTCAAAGACATTTAACTTCTGGCAGCGGAGCCGTTATTTGTCTACAAAAATCAATAATTTATAGGGGAAAGAGAGGCCGCATAAAACCAAGAGTAAAAGAAAAACACTAAAATCTCTAAAATACAAATGCAGGAAATAAATCATTCTTTCTTTCTCTATACTAGAAATTTAGTTCAAAGATTCTTACATCCAGTAGTCAGCTTAATGGAAATAAACCACCAAGATTATAATTCTCCATAGCATGCAAGTACTGAGGTCTAATCCAATTGCCTCAGCAAGCAGTTGTTCTGCAGGGGCAAAGAAGTAGGTGAATAAGGAAGTTTTAAGATTGAAGAATACTTTAAGACTAAGCGATCTAATCTATATTTTCCTTGCCTATAGCTAACCCTGTCAGTATCCCCACAGGAGAACTCTGATTTATTCACCATGATCTTATTTGGTTGAGTCGAACAACTTTCCCACTCGAGGATCACAGATAACAACAGAGCAGCTTGCTTTCAGGAAAAAAAGACAAGGTGTCAGGAAATTAGTACTGATGCACAAGTTTCAGCATGGAAAGCTCAAGCCTGTGATGACCTCACGGACAGCTGGATTTGTGGAGCCCAGATCTCACAAGGGCACTGCAAAGGCTCTCCCCATCTTATATTTCATTGAAATGATATAGTGGAAGCTCCGTGTGTGAAAACACACCCTGCTTCTTCCCTATTTGAAAAGTTTTTTTCTTCATATAAACAACGATCCAGCTCAGAGTTATTAATGCTGGCAATTTGATTTGCAGAATCTCATGTTCTGTTTGAAATTGCTTTGTCAAACATAATATGAAAGTAAATAACATGAAAAATGAACAATTTAGCAAAAGTGCAGGCACAGAAATACTGGCACATTGTAAACTAATGACCCAGGTTTCAGACAGCAAAAATCTGAACAATTGCCTCCAGGAGTATCCGTGGAGGGAAGGGGAAGTAGGCAGTCAATGGCAGATACTTAGCCTATGTCCTATGCCATCCCAGGTGTCAGCATAAAAGAAAAGGGGAGGATACAAGTAATAGGAAAAGCTAGGGTATCCCTACACTATGTTTGCCCTAGGTGGAATTTCTTGACTCTTGTTGTCTCCTCAAGCTGCCTGAAGATGACAAGCAATGGCCAGAATATGGTATAAAGGTGAAGATAGTGCATGTCACATCTCACTTGAGCTTAGTATCCTTTTTCGCAAGATGCAGTGCTCTAACCTGTTAATGAACAGGTTCATCTGTTATGAAACAGATATAGCTGCAGAATGAGCCAAAACCAACTCTCTTAACTCTTGCAAGCAACCCCAAATACCATTGGCTATGCTGCCAGATGGCAGTGCTTCACAGAAACACTGTGTTAGCTTTCAGTGCATCCTGAGCAGGTAAAGCATCAGCTCCAAAGGATAAGATTCATACCCAAGTATTTGTACGCGCTTGGGCATGTTCATGCAAGCTACTTTCGGACTGTGCATTAGGACCAAAACAAAGAGACACCCATCAATTTCAGAGGATCTGCTGTTGTGAGTATAGTGAGCAGACTTCTTTTTGTCTGAAGTAGGTGTCTTCTGTTTGCCATAAGATAGTTATGGTGCCGCCAATGGGCTAGGCACTAAACAGCATAAAAAGAAAGGCACAGAAAAGCTCACAGTTCAAAGAGAAAAAGAAAAGGATGAGAAATAATTACACACAGAGACTCATGGTCTTGATCATGGCCTGTGTTCTGGCTCTGATGATGTGGATGTAGAAGAGGGCTATAAAACATCTGTCTCTATTTCTGCAAGTGGAAATTATGTCTTGGTGATGCAGCCTTTGTTCAGCAGTTCTGTCCAGATCTCATTCACGCACTCTAAGGAAGGGTGACCTGGCAGCGCCTCGCTATCGTATGCCTCATACAGTAGTAAAAAAAGGATTGTGGCCAAAGCAATTCTGTGCTATAGCCTGAGCTGCAAAAAAGACCTGGCGATTACTTGTAACACCTAGCATGGTTCCAGCTTGTCCTAATGCTGTATTGGCTCCTGACAGCACCAAAATCTCACAGGCACAAAAATAGTACAAGATCGTCCTCAACTTCTTTTGGCAAAAGTTGGAATCAAAACTAAAGCGAAGAAGAGAGGGGCACGCTCTCTGTGTACAGCGCCCAGGTGATGACTAGCCCCATTTTGGTAGTGCACTGTTTAAACAGCCTTTTATTTCTAATGAAATAAGTAAAGCTTATCCCAATTATTCATTAGACAGGTCACTAACTCTGTTCCTCTGCTCCCCTTAGGGAAAGTCACCAGACACCAGCTATTAAATTACATATAGGAGAAGGAGAGCTCTTAAGTTACCTAGCACGTCAGTGTATGAGGTAGATTTCCAGCAGTGGACAAAGTATTATTACCTTACAGTTAATGCAGTTTTATAGGAGTATGCCTTATTTGTCACACCCAAAAATACAAAAATTGCAGCTGCATGAGTCAACATAAATATTCAAACTGTTAATGCGTTAACACAAGTGACAGTACCAGATTGCAAAGCTTAGCACAAAATCACAAATAACTAAATACGGTGTAGAGTGTTGCTTCTTCAAGCAATCAAAAACCTTGCATAACATTATAGTGCAGCTGGTTAGTAGCTCATGGTGTGTAATTTAAGTCTCCTTAATGGATCAGAAGAACTTTGAAACAGTCTCTAATGAAATATCACTTTGGTCCCAACAGTATCCTGTCTAAGTTCTCTCTTAGGTTTTCCCTGTTCCCAGGCATATTCATGACAACCGAAGTAATGGCTTCTGTACATTATTATATGCATACAACATGAAAAATGGGTATTGCTCCATGCCCTTGTGCAGCTCTGCAGTGTATCTTTTAGAAGGGCAGACACTGGATGGCATGTGAGTATTCACACCAGCACATTAACAGCTTACACACTCAGAGCAGTGCAAAAGAAAAGGACAATGGAAGTTTCTCCATTGTGGTGATTAGACAATACTAGTACACTTGGCTTGTTGTAAGAGGTGATACCGTCCTGGAAACAACCTTATTACTTGTCACATCGAGATCCAGAACCATAAAACTCTCATCTCCCCTTGTAATTTCTGACATGCTCAATAGCCCTGGTAATTGAACTACACTCCTAGGACTTCTTTAGCATGCTGAGATACCTTACCAGCTAACTACCTGCAATTAAAATCTGTAATGTGAATAGAAAAAACATTAATTAACCAGCAATATACTAGATAAGCAACAAATAACAAGAAATAGTGCTTTGGTGCAGAAGCCAGAATTTCAATAGAGAATGTGCCATATAATGTGTGCTAAAATAATAGGGTGTAAAGAGCATTCTTAAAAATGGACTCTGAAATGTGTTCCCATACAGAAAATAAATCATGTGCATCTTCCTAGCATTCAGATGTGAAAAAACTGCCTGGAGCTATGACAGCAGCTGAATGCTTCATTCTGCGAAGAATTAATATTTTCAGCAGCAGTAACCAGCTCTTTATGGAGATCTGACAAATCATTGCAATAAATATGAGCTGCAGAAGAACATACAGTATGTTTTCTTAATTTATTCATTCATCTATTCACAATATATATTGATGCATTGATGTTAAGACATATAAAACATTAAAAAGAAACAGACAGGTGTCTGGAGCTGTAGAGCTCTTCTTTTGTTTCAACCATTACATTCTAGCAATAGATCCAAGATTAAATTATTCACTCCCATTTACAAAAATACAGTATGAAAACATTCGGTTCTGGAATGAAATATAAATGGTAAATTAATTGCCTCACCAAGCCATTGTGCAGCCTCTTTGAAAAACATGTTGAAGACATACACTATTCACAGAGTTCCCTGGAGATTAATGTGTTATGCTTAAGTGGTAATGAATTTTATGCTGGCCACTGCATTACCAGTCAGTTAAGTATTTTCTTAGTTAGACCCTTGAGAATTTAGCAAGTAATTAATGATCACAAAAGAGGAGAAGATTCACTACAGGTAATACACATTTTTCTAAGATATGTCATCATCCAGGTTTGTCATAAAGCAGTGCCTATTGTATTGAAAACTAGTGCACTAAGGACTATAGGCTTAGGAAATAAATCTACAGAGGGGCTGGAACTCTGAAATACAAAATGCTGTAACACCCACATTTCACAAGTCCATGACAGTCTTTGAGTTAGTCTGCCTATGCCCCAGAGCTTGTCAGAGGAGCTCTAATAGAAGAACAAGCTGCCTAAAACCAAGAATCAAACAGGATTAGACATGGCAAACCAAATGAGTTACAAGAGGTGCTGAAGAGGATAATGGACATGAGCATCCTCAGTAATACTCATAAATTGGAGCAAGGACTTGAATTCAGATCTGACTGCATTTTATAAACTGGAGCAGCTACAACAGAAGAAACCAAATCCTGTCTCTACACTGCCACACAGGGTGTGACCTTGAGTACAAATTCAGTCTATCCATATTTACCTAATGGTAACCTCCACCCACCTCACCTCCCCCTGTAAAAACATTACTTGATCATATTAGGCAGACAAGATAGCTGGCACTCTTCCTACAAGTGCCCCCACAGCACATCACCAGATTCAGACTACTTACATGGGAAATGGAAACACCAGGTAGCAGGAAGTTGAAGACACATCACAGCCTTCTCCTTCCCTCCCTCCTTCCTTCTTTCCCTCCTTTGAAATAAGCCACTCTGATTTTATAACTCAGGAACTCAAGAGGCATGGTTATTGGTTACATGATGCTATCATTCTTACATTTTGTACTGTCTTGGTACACTTATAACAACAACATCAAAAAAAACCTTACATTGGTTATAGTGTAAAAAAAGCTACTTTCTTTCACTACAAGTGATTAAGCCAAAAAATATTGAAAATCCAAGAGAAGAAAGTTAAACTTTATAGGCAGCTGCTGCTTTCTTAAAATCAGCCTACATCTTCGGGGGGTTGAAGTGATAATAACCCACAAAATACTATTTGCTTGGAAGTTAATGCCTCCCATACATACACAGCTACAGAAAATGAAATTTTGCAGTACAAGTAAAAGACTGTTTTCAGTCAGGCAAATGACCCTTGGAGCGTTACATTCATTGCTTCCTCCGCTGCTGTCATGCTGACTCTTGAAAATCTGGACCATCGTTCAACCTATGGGTCCCGCTGCACTGTTGCACTGAGAATCCCTGGGTTTGATGAAAGCTGAGCCAGTTTTAGCCAGGTGCAGGGAATGGTTCACAAGAAAATGATTAATCTCTGAGCTGCTTGTCTCCCATTTGGTCTTTTTGATGAAAGTTATACAATAAAGGTGATGCTTAGTAAAAGCAGTACCTAGGAAATCAGCTCAGTCTAGAAAACTCATTCATGTTATGCTTCAGTTACACCAAAGAACTACTGGCATGGAGCTAATAGCAGTCACCTTCACAGAAACACCCTGATAACCTAGCTTGAAATGGAGAAGATCACGAGCCCCTTTCTCTAGACATATGAAAAGATATTCCCGTGAAAATCAAAGTACCGATTTGAAGAAAACTCTGTAACCAGTCTAGACGCTGCACGTTCAGTTGGTGACCCAGGCGCAAACTTACAAAGATCAATAACAACCACCAGGGGTTTAGGAAATGCATGGCAAGCATCTCACCTGGTTGCTCATCAGTCTTTGATTATATTCACAAGCTGCTATGTATTGACTGGCAGTGTGCTGTCTTCTCAGGAGTGCTCACTGAGATAACAGTCTTTCTTCCTACAGGCAGCATCACTGATGTAAAATACACCTGGGCAAAGGGCCCACACACTATGCCATAAATACAGATGAGAGGATTGGTCCTAAAGCCACTCTTTAGAGAAGGGCAGTCAGGGAGCAGCAGTACAGGAGGCTGAGCCAGGAACTGAGAGGACTTCATGGATGGCCGTGCCCTGTCTGATGGGCACTATCCCACAGGGTCTCAGCACGGAGTGCAGAGCCAGGGGTCAGTAAAGGGGTCCATGGACAGACAGGGCAAGCAATGACCCAGGGCTGGGATACAGCTGGGGTGTCCCATCAGGAGGTGAGGTTGCTTAAGACAGTTAGGACCTATGGGTGCACTCATGCTCCTGACAAGTGTACTGGGTCAGGCTGAGCTGGAGTTGATTTCCCCGTAGCAGCCCTTACAGTGCTGTGCATTGGTAGCAGCAAGGTGCTGATAACACACCGTTGTTTTGGCTACTGCCGAGCAGTGCCGGCACACACCAAGGCTGTGTCTCCAACCCTTCTTCCACCCCCTCAGCGGTAGACTGGGGGTGGGCAAGATCCTGGGAGGGGACACAGCCAGGACAGCTGACCCAGATTGGCCAAACGGATATTCCATACCATAGTACGTCTGCTCAGCAATGGGAAGCTGAGGGAGAGAGGGAGGAACGGAAGGCATTCGGTTTTTTTCAACGTTTTGTCTCCTGGGGCAACCACTAGCGTTTGGAAGCCCTGCTTCCCAGGAAGGGGCCGGACATCGCCTGCTGATGGGAAGCAGAGAATAATCTTTTGGTTTTTCTTTGCTTTGCTTCCGCGCGCGGCCTTGCTTCTGCTATATTAAAACTGCCTTTATCTAAACCCACGATTTTGGAGTTGTCTTTTCCATCTTATTTTTTTCCCTCTCCCCTCTCTGCCCTGCTGAGGAGGGGAGTGATAGAGCAGCTTGGTGGAGACCTGGCATTTAGCCTAGGTTAAACCACTACAACAAGTACTATCCCTTGTGTCACGTGGAGGTTGTGACTTTGAAAACAGTGAATTTCCTTGGCAGCTTCCAGCTTTCTGCTGTTTCCTGCTAACAGGGCAATGGAATTACTGGAAATGTACGTAAGGCATGAAAATTAAAAACAGACATCAGCTCATGTGCTCCTGCAAAGTCTGATAAATAAGAGACAAATGGCCAGCGTGAGTTGGTTCTTTGCTTTTTTTACATCCTTAATGCTATATCTATAATGAAAACTTATATCCAGAAAACTTGAGAAATTCTACAACTAATTTTCATCAACTAGTTTATACAGGCTTATGGTTTTTATAGTTAAAAGTACCTTTGGTATAGGATGTTTGAAAGGTGACCAAGGTTTTAGAAGGAACCAAGGTCTAAGCAAAAACTTGAGTAACGGTTGGCCCAAAACAGGGCATGGACACTAGAAGGAAGGTTTTGGGTTTGGTAGAGAGCTGAGATGACCTGTTTGATCTTTCTGTTACCTACCTCCTAAGATCCTTCTTATCTGTAAGGGGATGGAATGGTACTTTAACATTTCATGTTTACTGGCTTCCCCCAAAAAATTGGTATGCATGATGTCTGTGTTTCAACTTGTCACTGGTCTGGAAAAGAGGAATGGATTGCCCTGCTGGCCTCTATGTGTCTTTTACCCTGAAGTTTTGCTTACCCTTTGCTGCTTGAAATAATTACAGCCCTTCTATATGAGACAAATGTATGGATTAACAAAGACCCCACCTATATTGTCAAAATCACAACAGTTAGATCCATCTTACAGCCTTGGTACAGGGCACCTATGTAGAAGAGAGGCCACACCAACACAAGATCTGTTTACAATCTTTTTGATCAATAGCTATATTCAATGCCAGCAAGATATGGGACAGATTACAATACAGAATATAAGTGCCTCTAATAAATTGCCTTGCAAACAGGACTAATCTTGGGAACAGCATTAGGAAACCATTTCTTTCTGTTTCCAGAAAATGTACCCTGTCTTATATGTCAAAGGAGAAAAAATGTGAAACAGTGCAAAGTCATACATTTAAACTATAATTTCATTAAAAGAAATTACAAGGGTGCACAGGTCACAAAAGGAGATTAGAAAAAGTGATTTGTGAAAAATGAATTCTTTTCATCATCCTGTGGTTACACAAAGCAATATATTTTAATTGACTGGATCTCAGAACCTAGATTTCCTCTCTTTTCCTACTCTCCTTTTAACTGCAGCGTTAGCCTTCTTTTATGAGGCCAAAGATGGCAAGGTACCAGCATAGCTATGAAGGAAATACCTTACCTTACATGTACTGCGAATCGGCTTCAGCCACTGCCAGGGGGGCTGCGTCTTACAGGAATGAAAGGGAGAGGGCAGAAAAATACTCCCGTGTTCCAGGTAATACAGGAAGAATTCTCACCCACAAGGTTTGTGAATAAGCATCACAGGGGCCATTGTGAGGGCACAGGAAACCTAAAATAAACCAAAATTAAAGCCTAGCAAGTGACAGATTCCTTAAGGAAAGAAAAATCCAAGAAGTAAGAAAAACACTCTATCTTTTTTTGTAAGGGACTGATCCGCCAACTGAAACTAAACACAGACCCCCTTCTTCAAAATAAAGAGGTGGAGAGACAAGTAAGTGAATACATTTCAAACCAGTCGGGCAAGCTCATATTGGCAAGGGGTCTGTATCGTGAGGAAGCCTTGACCTCTGATGCACAGCAAGGAGCCTGACTTGTGTGTGGAAAGCGGAATCTTAGAATCATAGAATCCCTAAGGTTGGAAAGGACCTCCGA
>VWZZ01004628.1:0-15696 GCA_013399095.1 Psophia crepitans | reverse complement strand
TCTCCTCTCCTCTCCACTCCTCTCCTCTCCCCAAATCAGGAGGCCTTAGAAGGCAGAACCAGGCCATAAGGCAGAACAGCCTGCTGCTACTTGCCAGCAAAAATGGGAGTATCTGGGATTTTGGCATATTCTGTCAGCATAATTACAGCAGAGCAAAATCCTTGTTTATAAGCATCATGCTGAATTACTCAGAACTCCGAATTTTCTTTGTCTGGAAGGCACAGTCAGTAGGTTCCATTCACTTCCACACAACATTACTCCTGTGTTTTCTACTGCCTGGGCATTTGACAACCTGCCAGTTTAATGCACTGTCATCCAGGCTGCAGGCAGGTCCTTTACTCCTTTGCTAGGAGAGCCCATTCTTCTCGGGCTTTGAGCTATGCGTAACCTTATACTTCAGACCTAATCACTTCCAATGTTTTGTGGTTTTACCCATATGCACAAAGCCAGAGCTGCGGTTGTGTCAGCACGTTCAGGTCTGAATGTCTTGTTCAGGAGATACTTTTGTTCCAAGTATAGATCACTTTCCGTGTCACACGCCAACCCGGGACAAAGCCTGATTTGATGGCATAGCTGGTTCATTATCCACAGCTTACTCTTAACAAATTTGGAGGTTTGCCCTTTCCTTTCCCATTATTCTGTTTTTAAACCATCTGATGAAAGAGTTCTCTCACATTATATTCTACTGAAAACTCTGCTGCTATATGGCAACTTAATAGTGCAGGCACCCCTGAAGTTTTTATGGGGTGCAATGAAGATATGATAACTTGTCAGACCTTTAGAGTAATATAGACCTTTTCAGAGCAAACTAGAGCTGAAGAAGGGAAGTCCACCAAATGTGAAGCAAGCAAGCCTGACACCCAGCAGGTTTGGGCTGTGAGTGGTACAACCACTGTGTACGGTCATAAAACTTTCTGCCTTTGGCCGTTTTTACCTTTTGAGCTTCTCACTGGCAGAATATTCCACTTGTGCTGAAATTTACTAGTCCAGTAGCTGCGCGTTTAATCTTGTTGCTGTTGGGCAACTGTGCTGTCCCAAAGAACAGCGTGTTGCATGATGTTGCAGTATGAGGTAAAGATTGCCTCTTCCTGGGGAAAGGGGATGTGCCTGATTCCCAGGAGATGGAGTGTGCTGCATTGCATGATCATATCCCACGGGGAACGTGCTAGCCATCATTCCAAGTCTGCTTGTACCTCCTAGCAGCCAAATGACTGGTGAGTAAGAAAGCATTCATCTCCCAAAAAGCCGAATCACACAGGATGTCGAGGGCTTCCATTCCAACTCAAGAAAGAATTCAGCGCACCTCAGAGGAAAGTTGCCTTTTGGTCTTTCAGGTTACCGACTCTGATTTTCCGTTGTCTTTTGAGACCTTGGTCATTGTGAAATGACTGCAACAAAATGTGTAAATTGTCAGAAAGCCCCTAAGGATCTTCAATCTTTGAACACTGGACTTTCTTTTTCAAGTCAGTTACCCGAATCCAAAGGTGGACATCTCCATGTGGAAGATCAACATACAGTAGTTTCCAGTTCTGCTCTACAGCCATTGTAGCCAGGACAAATACTAAATGAATACTGGGGTCTGCTGGGAGAGTTGATGTTTCTACTTGAAGCATGTCAACCGCACAATGCAGACCTTTTCAAGCTAGGACTTCGTATCTACTCTGGAAAAAATAAAAATCCTGCATGTACTATTTATGAATGCTTTAATTCATGGTGAATCAAAGTGGAAGACTCCTATTAAATAATTAATGGAGAGGTTAAGGTATCTCGAGAGAAAATGGCACATGTATGGTGGAAGTCACCTCCTGAAAATGCATTGTTTAGGAAAGATGTTACTGCATCATGCAGGCTAGACGGATAAACTAAAGTGCAGAATGAAGAGTTCTGGTGCTGGGGGGGTGTGTTCTCCAAGCTTTCAGCTTTCTCTGTTAGAAAGCCAGCAGTCTTGGCTGCCTGTGCTGTGTGAGTTTGCTTCTCACAGGTAGGTGGAATGACTTTTATGAAGAGACTTGCCAGGAAGTCACCCTGTAAGAGATCTGTAACTATCATCAGATGGCAGTGATTTCCAAAGACAAAGCCTTGGTCTGAGGCCACGGTAGTTTTTTCCCCCAGCCACTGTCTTAAATGGCTTTTGTCATAGCTGTAGTATCACCAATGCAGAACATTTAATTACATACCCTCAGAGCCGCCATTCATTACTTTTTAGAGGAGGACCCCATGTTTCTGTCCACTTGAGGTGCCTGCAGGTTTCTAGCTGGGTGACAAGGGTGCCTGCAGCCCCGCAGGTGTCCCTGGCCCCGCTGCCTCTCAGGGAGGGTCTATCACCACTGGCCCAGTGCCTCTCAGCAGCCCTGCAAGACCCAGCATGGTGGAGCTCCCCAGCACCCCATCCGCTGCCGGTGGTGGGGGTCCTGGCAACCACCCCTCTGCTCCCATTGCCATCCCTGTGGAGCAAGAGAAGCCCCAGGAGGAGCCAGGGCAGGCTGGGCCCAGGCCCTCCACTTCCAGCCCGGACACTGAAGGCTCCCCTGGGGGGCCGCGGCAAACCCCAAAGAGGAAGACCAGCAGCTTCAAGGCCTCTCTGGACAGCAAGAGGTCAGCACCATGTTAGTGACCCAGGAGGGTGCCTTGGGGGATGGCCATACCAGGACTGGGCCATCAGCTGGGGCCTGCACCAGTCCTCAAGGGCTCCCAGCCTCCCAAATCCAAACATCCCAATAAAAGTAAAGCATGAAAATGACAGAAAAGGTCTCAGTGTTTCTTTACCAAGAGGGTGGTCACAGACAGCCACAGCCTTCCGAGAGAGCTAGTGGATAATGCCCTTCATTCCTGGATGACTACATCCTGTTAGGGAGGGATGGGACCCACCTGTCCAGAAGAGGCAAAGGAATCTTTGGCAGCAACTTGGTAAGATGGGCTTTCAGCTGAAGGACTCGGGGGGGTGGGGTCCAAAGTGTCAATGCTCACCCCATCACATCCAACTGCTGTTCTGGACAACCAGAACTGCAACCAAGATTTCTTAGCTGCCTCATAAGATGAGAACCAGAAAGCCAACCAACTCAAGGGTGTATGTGACTATGGTGGACCCTCTTGAACTCCTCCAGGGAAACCTCCATGCTGGATTACCTCTCTGAAATGCCTGTACAGCAACACACACAGCATGGGGAAGAAACAGGAAAAACTAGAGGTCGCAGGTCCATGATCTCCTGCAGTTACAGAGACACAGTGGGATAGCTCACCTGACTGAAATGCTGTCATGGATGCCTATGTACTTTTTAGGAAAGACAGGCCAGCAGGGAGAGGTGGTGGAGTTGCTCTTCATGGGAGAGAGCAGCTTGAAATGTATCAAGCTATGCCTAGGCATGGACGAAGAACAAGTTGAGAGCTCATGGGGAAGGATTAAGGGGAAGGCTAATATGGGTGACACTGTTGTGGCTGTTCAGTCATGCTGATGTTTGCTGGAAAGGCAACACAGCCAGGCACACACAGTCCAGGAGGTTCCTGCAGAGCACTGGTGACAACTTTTTGACACAGGTTGTGGAGGAGTCCATGAGCACAGGGGTGCTGCTGGACCTTCACTAACAAAGAAAGGAGGGTTGGTTGGGGATGTGAAGGCTGGGGGCAGTCTTGGCTGCATGAGGTGGTGGAGTTCAGGATCCTGCGTGGAAGAAGCAGGGCAATAAGTAGGATTACAAGGCTGGACTTCAGAGAGCTAACTTTGTCCTTTTCAAAGACCTGCTTGGGGGAACCCCATGGTTAGGGCTCTAGAAGGTTGGGGGGGCAAGACAGCTAGTCAATATTCAAGCACCACGTCCTCCAAGCTCAAGATCTGCACATCACAAAAAGTGAAAAAACGCAAAGGAGGCAGGAGACCTGCACAGGTGAGCAAGGAGCTGCAGGAAAAAGTCAAAGGGAAGCAGGAAGTTTGCCAAATATGGGAGGAGGCCAGATTCATGATGCCATTCGTCCACCACTTCTGCTACCCCTGCATTCTGTGGTGGGCTGAGAGCGAGCCCGAGTGTTCCCCTGGCCAGACAAGCTCCAGCACTTTGCACGTCTCTCTTGGCAGGACATAGCATCATGTGCTGAGGAAGCCATGAGGGAGAGAAGCTCTGCCACTGCAGGGCTAGCAGAGGAAGCTGCAGACAACCAGTGCCCCAGAGAGTCTGCCTGAGAGACCTCCAAAAAGCAGCTTATGTGGTCTACTGTGTGCACTGCTTTTGCTTTGCGTGCCGGGGTGGGCCAGGGGCAGAGATGCCTGCCCAGTCTGCAGGCAGCCTCTGGAGCAGCCGCTGCACTCGGTGCAAGGGGATGACTACTATAAGGTGTACGTGGTGGGCTTGTCCACCGGAGAGTGGCCATGGAGAAGGCCCAGAGCTGGTCCCGACAGCAGTGCTACAAGCTGCGCAGGTGGCCCACTGATGACCAACCCTGTGCTGGCAGAAACAGGCCTGGGGAGACAAACTGCACACAGAGGCAAGGTACAGCTCCGGAGCCCTCCAACACCAGCTCCCACCAGGCTTCAGCACCCAGTGCTTCTCGAGAGCCAACACCACGGAGGGCTTCTCAGGAGGCAACACCACCAAGCACAGGTGAGTGCCCAGCTGGCCCTGCTCCTCCTCTGGATCCACACAACAGCACAGTGTAGTTGTTGGCTCACAGCATCCCCCTCTTCTGCTTCCAGTAAACACCTTGCCCAGTCACCTCAGCGAGCATGTCCTTAATTAATTCATTAGTTGTTATAAGTACACTCACTGGGATTATGTTGATCTTGCCATAGCAATCTCTCCTCAACAGATGGAGAGAATGACAAAAGTGATACCCATCTCCATATAGAATCACAGAATCACAGAATGGTTTGGGTTGGAAGGGCCCTCAAATATCACCTAGTTCCAACCCCTCTGCCTTGGGCAGGGACACCTTCCACTAGTCCAGGTTGCCCAAAGGCCCCTTCATCCAGGCCTTGAAATGCTCCAGGGAGGGGCATCCACAGCCTTCAAGGTCAGACATGCATTTAGCTCCTCGGTGAATTCTTCTCTCCCTTGGCAGTTTGTTATACATTGCAACATTCACTTCCACACAACATTACTCCTGTGTTTTCTAGCAGTTTGCGAGGTTTGGAGCGTTGAGTGAGGCCTTTGGTGTTGGTGTCATGCTTGGGGAGTTGTTTGCCACAGCTCTCAGTGCCCGACCCCAGAGCCATCAGAGGACTTTCCCCAGCCCTGCCAGGTTCAGGCAGCCAGGCACCACGGAGGCAAGCTCGCAGTAGCAGAGGTGAGCTGGGTGGGGACCTGGCTACTGTTGGCATCTTCCTCAGCTCTGGTACTCAAAGCCAGGTGGGTACATGATCCTCAGCAGAAGGACCCATGCATGCTTCTGGTATGGAGAGACTGGTAGAAGCCTGGGACTTACCTGCAAATTGACAGTTTCCTGTAAAATCCTGTTGATTCTGACAGCTGTTTATTGCTGCTGTGTAGTGGGGTTTAGGGGGAAAGTGGCACATGAAAGCACTTCTTTAGTCAGAACACCTCCTTAAGATATTTGAGACTGCTACACAAAATGACTCATCTAAGAAGTAGCCAGCAGTTGCAGTGTCTTAGTGGAGATAGCCCCTCTGCTTTCAATTAGGCACGGACAACAAGTTTTCCTCAGAAGAGGCTTGAGTGAAACCAGGAGCTGGCAAACACCACGATGCTTCCTTCCTGAAAAGTAGATTTGAAAGCTGGCTTAAAGCTTGAAAGCTACACAACACAACTGCAGGCTTTCAGATGTCTTAGGAAAGCCTGCAGTGATTTCTCTTAACAACACAGGATTTATTAATGTTGTTGATGTCCTCAAAGACATGGGCTTCAGTAATGCTAGCACGTCAGTCCAGATCTTACAGTTAATCCACTACTGAGCTGCTGGTGGTGATCTTTGAATGGTAGGGCTAAGTCATGGCAAAAGCACATGCTTTCCTCTCTTTAGAAGTCATACCATTTCTATGGGTTTAATGACATACACATTTTTAAAGAAGAAGCAGGCGCTGAAGTGGTGTTATATTATGTTCATGTTCCCTTAGGGTGGCTGACAAATCGCCTAGAGCCAACCTCCTCATCCTCATGCCATTGCTGTCTCTGCTACACCATGTCTGGCAAAATTCATCACGAAGCACGATGGATTCCCGAAATCTTGCCATCTGCTTTGGACCTAGTATCTTGAGCGAGAACCTGCTCCTGCTGAAGATGCTGGTGGAGGTGAAAGACAAGATACGCTCAATTTACGAATCAGCTACACCAGTCTGGGCCAATCAGAGTATTCCTGCTGAGAGGTACCTTGCTGTCCCCTCTCTTGAATGCTTGTGGAGGAACTTTTTGTAAGAGCAGTGACATGGCTGCAGCTTTCTGCACATAAGAAAGGATCAGGAGTCAGAAAGGCTGTTTGATGTGTTTTCTGCTCCTTGGATTAAAATCAGTGGGTTTATGTGTGCAGGCGAAAGAGCTAGTGAAGTTTCTTATTAACAACTGCATGGTAGTATTTGGCAAGAAGAAAGCTTGCCTTCTAAATCCCTCAGTTGAGGGGTCACCAGTGCCCATAGACAGCTGCAGAGCTATGGAGATGGACAGAGGACCATTACAGGCTGGGGCTGCTGATTCTTTGATGTGTTGACATCTGTGAAAAGCCAAAGAGTTTCTGAGTGCTCAAGATGCTATGGCAGGGTTTTCCTACTGGAAGACTTCCCAAAATTTCAGTGACAAAATTCACGAAATAAAATTCACAGCAAATGTTAATCATCTGCCTTCCACAAGCACATTAAGCATCGGCTCCGAGAGCGATGCTCTTAGCTCAAGGGCATTTCTGATGAAGCTGGGAACAGAACGTTGCTCACTCAGTCCAGTTCACCTCGCAGTCTGTGTTTCGTTGTGGCCTCTCAGTACAAACACGAAATGAAGAAAATCTTTTTCAGTAACACGTGAGAGTGGTAATGGTGTCAGCACCCTATTTTGCACTTGTGTTACCACAGTTAACTCTATCCAGAACTGTTCACTCTTCAAGGTGAGCTGAAGCCTGATGGGCTAGACTCTGACTTCTGAAATATGCTGGCTGAGATGTTATTTTCCAAAGCATTTCCAGTCAGTGCAGCAGACATTACAGAGAACAGGGCATCAAAACAAGGCCTAGAATACAACTGGTATAGGGTTTAAGATGAGTTCTGCTTCTGGTTTTATTACTTCTGCACACACTTTTGATTTCTAGAGCTCTGTTCAGAGGAGTGTAATGACCACAAGGTAGAGGCAGATACACGGTGTCCAGCAAGCACATTTCTGGAGAGACCACCCCCTCTGCTGTTACTCCTCCCAGACTTGGGGGCAGATATGGTCACGGAAATGCAAAAAGGACAGGCAGGCCAGGTCCACAAACACTGCAGTGAACTGTATGAAAGAGTGTCCTGATGTGAAACTGAGGTAAGATCATATTCTCACAAGGAGGAGAGAATGAATCTCCAGTCTCTACTGAGGTTAACTGTGAAATGAAGGTAGGTGCTTAGTTCTCTAAAAGCTGTGGTTCTCCTTCTTTCAGCTACTAACTTCAGTGTTGAGAAAAAACACACAGAGATTCCAGCCCAAGAGAGGTGGGGAACATGGATGTCAGCAGTTTCCCAAGGTCTGAGTAACTGTTCTGTCCCTCCCCGTCATGCCCCAACATGGCTGTGATGGGAGTATGCCATGGATGGGGCCATGGACCCTGGTGGGCAGTGAGCTGAGCAGAGGACAGCCTTGTGCCTAGGCAGCAACAAGGGCCAGCAGCACCTGGGGCACCAGAGAGGAAGAAGAGGGATTACTCCCTGCTGCTCAGTGTGTGTCAGACCTCACCTGGGTAGTGTGTCCTCTTTGGGCCCTCCACACAGGAAAGCCATTGACAAACTGAAGGTATTTCACGGGAGGCCATAAAGACAGTGGGGGCTGGAGATGAGCATCCTCAGTCTCTAGGTAGGAATATGTAGGCTGAAGCCAGCTCAAGCCCAATGCGCTCTTAAAAGTTCTTTTTATTGGTTGTCCAGTTTTTATACTTTATGTTGGGCAGATCGACATATACACCCATATTGCTATTATAGTTTTGCTATGTTATTACATGGTTTCCCTCCTAACCCCTGACTACCTTGCTAGGAGAAATCAGTGCAAAAGCAATAGCCAGGACTTAGAGGTGGGCAAGTCAAAATGTGCTTCTGAGATCAAAAGAGAGTGAACAGGACGAGAGACATCCTCCTCTCCCCTCAACCCCACCTGCTTTGCATTCCCACCTGCAACAGCATCTGGGCTTGACAGAAGCTACAGCTCCTCTGCAGCAGGAGACTGAAACTCAGCGCCTTTTTTGCCAGGTGCCTACACACCCCTGCTGCTTCTGGGGCGGGTGGAAGCTCTGCACCCCTTGCTGCAGGCTATGCATCCAGGCCATGGCACTCACTGTATCACCAGCACAGCCTCCCCAGCATTCGCTTGTCCTTCCTGGACAGGGACTTCATGCTCTGTGCACCTTCTGAGGGGCTGAGAGCACACAAAGGGTCATGTAGGCCCGGTGCATGCCAAATCTTGTGGTCTGCCAGGGGTGATGCAGCAAGGCACAGCACACCAACACTGTGTCGGGATGGGGCCTGTCAATACCCTGCTGCAGGGGTGCGTTTCAGGGGCAGTCTGAGCTCAGCACTAATGGCTGGAAGGCCAGCACCATCTCCCATCCATCTGAGCTGGGCAGAAGGAGAAGTGGGGCAACATCCTAAACAACGTCTCAGCTTCAGGCAAGGCAGCCATACCAGTGCTATGGTCCAGCCTGCTCTCAGACACCAACGGCATGTTAGGCCTGAATGCCCTAAAAGCCTGGGGGCTCTAGATTTCTGCTGCTGTACCTAAGAGCACAGTAGGGTCTCCTGTATGTGTATAAAGGGGCTATTTCCCTCTGGGTGAGGGATTTGCCAAGGAAGAGGAGCAGTTTCTTCTCATGTTGATTTCTATGAATCCTGGCCTCCTGAGTCTGGGCAGAGCCAGCTGTTGACAGGCATTCGTCTGCAAGCTTCCTGGCAAAGAGCCCTTCTTGTTAGATTGCACCTCTTGCCCTCAAAAGCTGTTTTCTTTCCTTTGGTTCTTTAGACTACCTCTCTAAAGATACAGCATCATGAAAGTATCCTCCGATTACTCAATTTAGATTAACAATATACCAGCTGTGGGTTTTCTCTGCACTGCTTTTTAACACATTGAAGCAAAATTTATTATGCTAAAGAACAGAGGACTGTGGCACAAAGTAGGTACTTTGTAAGTCATCTCCTAATTTCAGATCAACTTGAAGGAGTGAAGAAAGGGGGTTTTATGTATAGTTAATATAGCCAAATGTATTTTTTCCACGTCAGTAAAAAAGTATAATTTATCATTGCCTTTGGGCAAGAAATTGTGGCACTTAGATATGACACACAAAACTTCCTTTTAGCCATGTAAATTAGAAGTAAGAACTTCTGTGGAAAAAATCCTAGCTGTTGCAAACTCTTTACAGATTCAATTAGTTCCTCTAAGGTTATGTTGGCTTAGAGTCTGTAAAGGTTCTTTGATTTGCTTTTTGACCATGGCTTGGTTTAATGGCAAAAAATGGTATTTTAGCACCTTTGAGGGGCATTTTTTTCTTGAACTGTCATCAAGTCACTTGATCTCCAAATTAAGAAAGTAAACCACACTTCAGGAATGTCTGAAGTAGACAAATGAACCTGTGGTCTAGCAAAATGGCACCTGGCAAGATGCATCCCAGAAACCTGAGGGAAGTGGATGATGTAAGCTACTCTCCACAATACTTGAAAAGTCATGGCCACCAGGTGAAGTCCCCCATTTTTAAAAAGGGTAGAAATGAGGACCCATGGGAACTACTGACCTGTCAGCCTTACCTCTGTCCCTGGGAAGATCATGGAACACATCCTCTTAAAAGCTATGCTAAGGCACATGGAGGACAGGGAGGTGATTCAAGACAGTCAGCATGGCTTCACAAAGAGTAAGTCTTGCCTGACCAACCGAGTGGCCTTCTGTGATAGAGTGACTATATCAGTGGACAAGCTATAGAGGCCTTTGACATGGTCCCCCACAACATCCTTCTCTCTAAATTGGAGAGGTATGGATTTGATGGATGGACTCTTCAGTGAGTAAGGAATTGACTGGATGGTCACCTTCCAGAGGGTAGTAGTCACCAGCTCAGTGTCTGGATGGGATCAGTGACAAGTGGTGTCCCTCAGGAGTCCATATTGGGACAAATACTGTTTAATATCTTCATCAGTGACATAGCAGGACCGAGTGCATCCTCAGCAAGTTGATAGATGACACCAAGCTGAGTAGGGCAGTTAATATGCTTGAGGGACAGGATGCCACCCAGAGCGACATGGACAAGTTTGAGAAGTGGGCCTGTGTGAACCTCGTAAGGTTCAATAAGTGTAAGGTCCTGCACATGGGCCAGGGCAACCCTGGTATCAATATATGCTGGAGAATGAAGGGATTGAAAGTAGCCCTTAGGAGAAGTACTTGGAGGTACTGGGGGATGAAAAGCTGGACATGAGCCAGCAGTGTGAGCTTGCAGCCCAGAAAGCCAACCATGTCCTTGGCTGCATCAAAAGAAACGTGACTAGCAGGTCAAGAAAGGTGATTCTCCTCTACTCCACTCTTGGGAGACCCCACCTGAAGTACTGTATCCAACTTTGGGTTCCCAGTACAAGGAAGATACACACTTGTTGGAGTGAGTCCAGAGAAGGGCCATGAAGATGATCAGAGGGTTAGAGCACCTCTCCTGTGAGGACAGGCTGAGGGAGTTGGGCTTGTTCAGCCTGGAGAAGAGAAGGCTCCAGGAAGACCTAATCGCAGCCTTCCAGTACCTGAAGGGAGCCTATAAGAAAGATGGGGACAGACTCTTTAGCAGGGGCTGTTGTGATAGGACAAGGGATGCTGGTTTTAAACTGAAAGAGGGGAGTTTCAGATTGGGTATAAGGAAGGAATTTTTTATGATGAGAGTGGTGAAACACTGGCATGGGTTGCCCAGAGAGGTAGTAAATGTCCCATCCCTGGAAACGTTCAAGATCAGGTTGGACAGGGCTCTGAGAAACCTGATCTAGTTGAAGATGCCCCTGCTCCTTGCAGGGGCTAGATGACCTTTAAAGGTCCCTTCCAACCCAAACGACTGATTCGATGATTCTATGAAAATACATTATACCCTACCACTCTTCACCACTGTCTTTACTCACACTAGAGGTCACACTAGATGTGCTGATGCCCTTCCTTCTGCAGCTGGAATTCTGGCATGACTGTTTGCACTGATGATGACTGTACATTTCCTCTGACAGAGCATTTAGAGTGAATTAATGGCACACACTTTTCAGGCACAATTTTCTCTGTCATATCAGCTAGAAATTAATCTCTTTTCCAAAAGGTTCTGTGGATTTGCTTATCTCTCTTTTTTTTTTTTAACCTTCAGAATATTCAGTGAGTTTAGGAAAATTTGCAACACAGAATATTAGAATTGCCCTTCAAAGGTTTGCCACTTTTTTCCTTTTTACTGCCTTTTCATAACATCTATACAAAATTAAAGAAAGCACCCCACAGAGTCCATTGAGAAATGCAGTAACTAAGCATGAAAAGGTCTGCTTCAGTCTTGCTTCCAGGCCAAAATTAAACCTTTATTCTACAGAGTTGTTTAAAGTATAATTGAATTCTGGTCACGAATCTGGGAGGTGACATTGGCCATTATTGTCTGGTTTTGTTTCACCATAAAACAGGTAACCCTTCAGACCAATGTGCACATCCTTGCCACTGAAATGAGACTAATGATCACAATGTGCTCATGTATTCAATCAAATGCAACTAAAATTAAGAGTATAATGAAGAGCAAAAGGCAAATAAGAGATGATAATTTTTTGTGTGCTGCATACATGGAAGATGTTATACAAAACTGTAGTTCTATTATGATCTCACGTCTCATTTGTATCCGTGAAATTAACAGTCATCTTCACAAATTCCAGCAGGGGGGGATATTTTTCTGCATTTGAGCACTAACCTTTTTTTTTTTTTTTTTAATATATTACTCATCTTGAATGAAGAACAGACCAATACAGTCTGTGTGTAGGCAAAAGACAGTGATTCTGAGTCTCCTTAAAGTGCAGAATCAAAGATGGATTAGCTCATTTATTTGTAGCAATAGGTACGACACCAAAAAAAAAAGCGAGACTTTTTTTCTCCTGATGGTCTGTTATAAATAGTAGTGTTACAGGTAGTGCTCCATAATGGACCAGCGAATGCTGGTGGATGTGAGGGCAGACCACCTAAGCTGGGTGCACTGTGTCCCACCTAGGCTGCAGGAGGAGGCTGTCAGCTGCTCATCCCTTCATACCCATACATTGATGGATTCCTGATACATATTAGATGACAGAAATTTGGAATATGTCACGCCCTCATTTGGGCTGGTCTAGCATTTTTTACTATGTAATATTTCGCCCTCATTACATTCATAAGGAACACTGTGGTTTACGAGACAAAGTTGGCTTTTTTGAAATGTTTTAATTATGTTTGATGGTAATCATGACACTGTGCCAGGCCCAGAAAATTCATTGAAGTCTTTTTCCTGGTGCTGTATTAATTATTGTGGCTAGAAGTATTTTTTTCTTTAAATACATCTTTGTAAGTGGATTCAGCACTATTGTTGCTTATAGTCTTCAGAATACATTCTATATGTATTCAACTCACTACACTCACTACAAACTCTTACACATCTTTTTATACCTGGCAACTTGTGAATTTAAATTGGATTCAAATTTACCTAGTTTAATTAATATCTTTATGTGGAAAAGTTATTCAAGGCTCAGCTAGCAGAGCTGACAGAAATCTATGTAGATGAGCATTAATACAAACCCGATAAACTGGTTGTATTAATGCGCAAAATACTTCTTTGTTCATTGAGAAAGCCAAAGAATTAAACAGAAAATGGCAGTCATCCTAGAAGATTGTTGAGAATAACTGTTACGCTATAAGAATAGTATATACTATATAACTTCGTAGGAGAATTTTGAAAAGCTGCAAAAATAATGCAGTTTATTAAACTCTAGAGCTGTTGAGTAGTTTCTACAGACAACTGTTTACAAAGTATATGTGATTATGATTTTCTGCATGAAATAATCCGAAAAAAATAAAAAAATATTTATGGACAGTTTAGGGGCTGGCAGTCCTCTTCATTTTTTAAATACGAGAACTGACTCACTGGAAGTTGCACGAATTGTGCTTTTATTCAGATACTAGTGCTGTACCTTAGTCAAACTGTATATTTGCTCTGCTTTGGATCTATTTACACCATTTCATTGCTATTGCACTATTTCTTGTGCAATTTACAGAGTGTTGGAGACCTGAAGAGCCCATTAGGGACTCTCTGCCTTCTGTTGAAGACACGGTGAAACCTCTTTTTTGAGACACTTCCATGCGTCCTGGAAACGTGGTGGTAGATCCAAATACTGGGGCAAAAATTGTTCAGACTGAAGATTTCTGATGGTTTTTGTGCAAATTAACATGTGAGGTACATATAGCCGTGCTAATTACTGCTTTTCTGTCTGGATAACGGCCAGCTACGGGAGGAACATGTGTGAGCCTCCAGGTTCCTGCTGTCACAGCAGATTTGGGGCAGAGGAAGATGCACTGAGCAGTCAATGAGGTTTTGGAGTTACCAAGAGTTACCTGGTACCGGGTTTGTTCTCTGCACACCATAGACACAAGAGGGTGCTGGTTACTCTGTGGAGACTTTTGCTTTTAGAAGTAACTTTGTCCCAGTTTTGGAATAGAAAAGCTAGAGGCAAATGTGCTGCCCTGAAGAGCTACATGCTGAAAACTGAAGAGACATGAAATCACAGTTACTCAAATAAGCCTCCTTAACAATACTCAAGTTATGGATATTATGTCTATACTATTTGCATCCTTCTTCACGCTTTCCTTATCCTGTCTAAAGTCAAATGAGAAAGGGAAGGAAGCTGGGAAGGGACACAGAGAGAACGGCTGAGCCAAACTGACCAAAGGGATATTCCAGCTGAGTGTTGGCTTCAGGTGGAGAGAAATTGTGCTGTGTATCACTTATTTTGTATATTCTTCTGTCATTATCATCATCATCATCATCTTCCTTTGCTGTCCTATTAAACTGTCTTTATCTCAACTCATGAGTTTTACTTTGTTTTCCCTTTTCCATTCTCTCCCTCATCCCACTGGGAGATGGGGGGACTGAGTGGACAGCTCTGTGGTTGTTTTAGCTGCTGTCCTTTTGACACCCAATGTGGGGCATGAAGATAGACAGATAATGACAGACCTGACCAGAGCATGTCAAAACAAATTCACTGTAAGTATTCATTATATTAGTTGGTGGTCACAACGTTGTATCATTTGTTGGCACGGGTTGTGTCATGTAAGTCCTTACTTGCATTATGCATTCCCTACGGTGCTATTTATCACCTCTGGGAGCTGGATGAGAATGTTCATTTTGCTGCACTGTGTACTACTCTTTTATGATAAGATAACATTATTCACCATGTGAATGATTTGGTCTGTGTATTCAGCACTGACAAAGTGATCGGGAAAAAACACAGACCCTCATCCTCTGGAAGCACCTTCTGTCAGGCATGAGGGAAAAGTATCCCTTCAAGGAAGACTTTGTATGTCATTGAGGCAAGTGGACCACCACGGAGAGAGGTATCCAGTACCTGAGGGAACTAGCCATGCAGAAGACTGTTTATTATGACCAACTGATGACAATACACAGTTACCCACAGGTCCTGATGAAGTTCAATGTACCTGACCCACGTGACAGAAGCTTGTACAGACCACACTATCATTGTACGACAACTCATTAGCAGTAATGGACTGGAAAGGTGAAAAGGGGCCAACAGTGGATTAATTGCCTAGCCAACTCCGACAACATGAAGAAAATCTCACTTCCTCCTGTGTCTCAGCTGTGGAGAAACTGGCCCAGCAACTTAAAGAGGGTAGATTCTATTCCCCACCTGTACAGACCAGTATCTCAGCTGTTCAGGGTAAGCGTTCCTCTGCTCAAGAGAGATGATATAGAGGGTACACCCTATGAGGCATTCTGTGGTTTTACCTGTGTGACCACAAAGAGGACATGAGGAAGTCGGAGGGAAAGCCTACCTTGATCCTACAGGCACAAGTATGTGAGCTACAAGGCAAAACAATCTCAAATGGGGATTCTTCCAGGAAAAATGCCCCTACAGTTTCCAGCAGGCAGCTTCCCAGAACAAGTGGAAGGCCTAATTGTACTTACGATCTTCTTAAAGGGCCTTCTAAGTAATTTTTTACAAGAAGTCCGTAACTAATACTATGACTAGGACGAGAGGGGCCCTGCCTCCAGCCAGGTGAGGAGACAGAAAACCGGATTTATTGGACTGTGTGGATCTGATGTCCTGGCACGTCAGATCCACAGGAGTAGAAGGCTCTACGCTAATGCCATCACGCCATGAAGGGGTGGAACCCATTTGTATTTCTGGTGTGATAGGGGGATCCAGCAGTTGACTATACTGAGTGCTGCTGTGCTAGACATGCTGGAACTTCAGCATGAACTGGAGTCAAAGGCAGCCAAGTTGTACACCACAACGGTATCACTAACACATTTTTCTCAATCCCTTTGTCAGCATAGTGCAGGCCACAGTTTGCTTTC
>VWZZ01004627.1:88279-102660 GCA_013399095.1 Psophia crepitans | reverse complement strand
CCCAGGGAGGTGGTGGAGTCACCATCCCTGGGGGTGTTTAAGGAAAGGTTGGATGTGGTACTTAGGGACTTAATTTAGTGGGCAATAGGTGGTAGGGGGACAGTTGGACTAGATGATCCTTGAGGTCTCTTCCAACCTTAATGATTCTATGATTCTATGAAAGTGAAATGGGAAGTAACGTATTTCTCCACTGATTCTTAGCTTTCCTATATAGAACAATAAACATCTTTGGGTTGTTTGTGGAATAGCAATGGATCCTGATTTTTTATTTTTTTTTTTAAAAAAAGTTCTTTTGTAATATGAGTGCTTTCCACCCTTGGTTCAGAAATTATTGTTTCCAACAATATTACTATTTACCACTCCTGTTGAAACAGCAGGGAGATGCCTAAGCAAGGCAACAGTTCACTGTGAGAACTTCTGTACAGATGTAAAATTAGTTGTAGCTAAGTCAAGTGTATTACAAGATTATTTTTTTTATAGAGAGAGAGAACTGCTCTGCTCTTTTATAACACCTCACTGTCTTCACATATCTTAAAATAAGAATTTTAGGTGACCTTCCATGGCTCTCATCCTAAGTGTAGGAGAAGGCAAAAGGGAAAGGAGCTTTATCTGCTTGGGTTTTATCAGTCATGTGAGTTTCAGATTAATTTAGGTACCTCAGTGATATGTAGGTGATGTGTAAGCCAAGCTTCTAGCCTTCCTCTGCTCTTAGCGGAGGGGGCTAGGCACCTCCAGAATGAGAACCACCCCATCTTTTCCAGATATCTGTATTAGGAAGGATCAAGTCAGTTCTTGGAGGTTTCTAGCTCTCTCTATTGCCTCTCTCCATAGTTATAATCTAACTGATTTCATTAGATTAGAGCTCAAAATGCATTACAGAGTACAAAGCGGCATTTGAGATGCCTTACAGGGCATAAGACATCTGTCTGGGGCTCGAAGATGTGGCACAACTTAATTGTACATTCACCTTTCTGGACTGGCAGCTGAAAATCAAGTGGGCAAAGACCTACTGTAGATTCAATGCACCCCAGAGCTGGGTGAAATTCCCACTCCTACAGTTAGATGTAATAAATTTTGCCCTCGGTTTCTGACCTATGTGTTTTGATAGCAGTTGCAGGAAGCTTTCACCAGCCTGAACAGCCCAATGTTCTCCGTACTTAACTTACACAAACCCACACAACAAACAAATTGGATACGTATAGAAGGTTAATTCCTCCTGCATGTTAATTCCTCCTCTGAAAAATGAGAATAATTGCTTCTCTTGCCTCTTTTGATTGTGAAGTCTTTGGGTTAGTGAAGACTTTTTTTTTCTGTATGTCTATCTACAGCAGTGTGCACAGCAGACACCTGATTTCACCTGGGACCTTGTGGCACTGCTGAGCAATATGCATTTAAAATAAAAAAAGTGTCATGGATAACTTAAATTCTGTAAAACCCTGTGGATTCCATACTGCACTGAAATTTCCCAGTCTAAAACTTTCAAACATGTTAAAAATATCAGTGTCTGGGATTCGTGGCTATTTTTTTAATTATTTTTTTTCTACCTCTCCCCTGTAGAGCTGTGGGCACTTGAGACATTGTGATTTTGCAGCTTCAAAAAAACTCATGAGGCTATTTTGCTTGCCCTGCTATTGTACTTGATATGGACTGCCAAGAAATCATCACATTAGGAGAAAATAAATAAATAAATATCTTAAAGAAATAACCAGAGAAACTCATGATACTCTGGAAGTAAAAGTACGATCCATCACCTGAGCCATGCCATTTAAGAAGCCTCATGCATTAAACATAATGGAAGGGAGTAGTACAGCTCCAGTTCAATATGTGACTTGCGAGCTATCACAGGGCTTCTGACTCAGTATTACTAAGAAATGTTCACTGACTGTCACTGTAAAGGTATGCGAGGGAGATTCTCTAAGGACCAATTAATGGGAATGGAAGAAAATTCTGGTAGATTGGTTGCCAGTGGGAGGAAAGTGAGTGGAGAATGGTGAAGAATAATGTATGTTTGCAATTTACTTATTAGCCCAATGAAAAAAAAAAAAAAAGCAACCCATGCCAAATGAAATAACAAAAGATCTTAGCAGCATTTGTAAATACCAGTTTAATTATTTAAGCTGAATGTGAACAGGAAGCTGTGGGTTTGAGTTTGTTGCTTTTTTTTTAAGGGACACTGTTGCTAATCAACTCAACAGTCCTATTTCATGTCATAAAACCACAGTGTTCTGCCACAGAGGAAGCTCACTGCTGCAGTTTCTTAAAGCTTGTATCCTTTAATCACAGCTGAAATAATGGCATCTTAACTCTGGCAAGCTCGTGTAGAGATTTATTATTTTCCTGTTTCCCTTTCTGTTCATTTGTTTGGGGTTTTTTTCCACTTGTGTATCAATTTCTTTTATCTGAGGATCTCCAACCACAATACAAAGGCTCGTTAATTAAACCTCACAGTAGCCCATGCAAAGTAGGACTCCGAGGATATAATTCACCTGGTACTGCGTTGCTGTAGTTCAGTGTGAAGGCAAAGGGTTTTGTGATAAATTATTGCCCAAATTTGGATCATGCTGCACTTTTTCTCTCCTCTTTCCATTTATGTGGTTGGTGTTGCACCTCCTAAAGGCTCATAACCAGTTTACTCTAAATCTTTGGCTGATGTGCTCTTTGTAAAGAAAAAAATCTTTTTTTTTTCAAGTTTCTCTATTTTCAGGAAATAATCTCGCTAGCCTAATTCTGATTAAGGAAGGTAAATTTTTGTCATTAAAAAAAAAACACTTTGCTTTTAAGAATGGTAACCCAAAGCCAAATTCTTCTTTCAGCTACACTTGTGCAAACCATTTTGTTCTCATTAGAGCTTAAGTCCAGATACAGTCAAGTACATAAGCATAACCTTAACTATGATAATCTCATTTTTCAGGTCCAGAAGGATTCTTATTGTCATCTTCTCAGGTGAAGATTAAGAATTTTAATGAATTGCTGCTATAATGTGGCCAATAGTCTAACAGCAGTTAAGCATGAGGCTTATTTTCAATTTTGGCATGTAAATCTGGTCTGCCTTAGAAATGCTCCATTGTCACTACGGCTGGTTTAACTCAACTCCTAGTCACAGTCGCAGGCAGAGTAGAAAGTGAGATGGCTTTGGCATCTGCTCCCTTAGGGCACTGCTTGGTTTGCTTATGCCTGCAGCTTGTCATGATAGTGGGAAGGACAAAGAACAGATCTGCTGCAGTTTCCACCAGCTAGGGATGGACCCAGGAGATTGTTGTGGGGTTTCTGTCAATATAAACTTCCTCCAAGTTAACATGAGAGATATGAAACTGGTGACTTACCGAGGTAAGGGATGAGGATGAATTGAGCTAAGAATTGCCACTTCCTTTAGTCTTCAGAGAGCAGTTTTGCTAGCATGCTAATAGATGGCACTGTGTCTTGTGTTGCTTGGAATATCATACAAAAAGTTATATACAATCAGTCTCTCCTACTTAGCTGGCAAAGAGTGTAGTGTGAGGGTATGTGTGCATATATATGCATACATCACTTTCCTCCACTTGGGAATTACAGTCAAAAAAAATGCAATTATGAGACAAGGAATAGATGTCCCTCAAATATTCACAAATGCTGTGAATTCTGCTCCTACTCCCAGATTTTTTTTCTTACACAGAAGCCCGTACAACAACAAACATGATTAACACTATATTGACAGTAGAATGAAACTGGTTTCAGATCTGATCTAAGTAGTTACTAAACTTCAAATTTCTCTAGGAAGAATTATTTTTAAAATTATGAAAGTATTAATAATTGGTTTTGGTGTTATTTATCCTAGGTATTTATATTCTTATTTATATTCCTATAAATATGACATTTCTGTGGATGTGAGTTTGATGATTAGGAGCTCCAAAGAGAAAAAAATTGGTTTCTACAACCCCTGTTGGTGAAAAGTGAAACAGTCTATATGATTCTCAGGTAACAGTGGGGGGAAAAAAAGGATCAAAAAGGAGAAAGAGGTCTTATCTGATAAGACACACATATAAGCCTGGAGGCCACCACAGTGTGATTGATATTTAAACCTAATATTTTAAGTCTTTCCCATTTTTCCCACTTGAAATTATGAAATCTTTTTTAAGGAAGTTTTTTTCTCTGGTTTTGAGAGGTCAAGATTTTCAATCTAATAGAATAGACAGGAAAAAAAGGACTAGAGTTACTAAGTGGTTGCACCAAACACTGCAGATGAAGAAAAAACTATTTCAGCAAAATTTTCCCAGTACTACATTAATGGGACAGGTCTCCAGGGGTATCAACAGTAATGATGGACCTGTATCCTAAATGGTGAACTCAGTGAGTTCTATTGAATTGAGGCATTTCATGTATGAAGTGAGGTCTGATGACTGACAAAGTACCCATGGTTGGAAAATTATAAAATGACAAGAAGAATGGCAACATCCATACCAAAGATAAAGTCGAAGCCTGGTTTCCTAAATCCGACTGCTTCTATTTAACCACAGCATCATTTATTTTGCTTTCTGTAGGGCAATAGCTGTTCAACTGCATTAGTACTGTAAAGCCAAAGCAAGACAGAAGTGAGTAAAGAGTGCTATATAATACCCCTGCGTCATTTAATGTGTTGAGTAGTACTACAAATGAGAGAAACAATCAGTTCAGGCAACTCTTTCTAAAGGCCTTTGGATGTTTAATAAAAAAAACTTGATTACTAACACAGCAATTTTCCTACATTGATGAATCAAAGCCAAAATCTTGAGGATAATTTCTCTTGAAATAGCATATTAAATCATTCTGCTGAAATGGTGCCATAATCTATTTGTTGGTGAAAGAAAAGCAGTTGGCAGTCATCTACAACAAGAAGGAACATGAAGTATGAACAAGCAGTGAAAAGAACAATTAGGAGCAGATGAAATGGAGGAAAGTTTTGTATTTGCAACTTCCAAAATATAAAATTGCCAGCTTAGGGTGGGAGTCACCCCCTTTAAACAGAGCGATTTGAAAGTCAGATGTTTCATTTCATCTAGGCAAGCCTGTCGGATGCCATTTAGAGTTATTGGAGACACACATCTTCAAGGGCCAATTGACTCAAGACTAAACAGACGCCTAAGGTAGAGAGAGAAGCAGAAAACAGCCATTCATTCACAATGGTGTAAAACTCAAAAGCAGTATGGAGCAGGCCAGCTGGAGGCATTTCTAGTTCCTCTAACCACCAGAAATATCTTCTGTAAAATTGCTGAAAAGGATTCAGCCAAGGAGGACATCTAGGAGGAGTCAAGAGTGTGACCCTGACGGTGTCCAAGATAACTCCTGCTGGTCCTTTACAGCTAAATTCAGCTGACTGATAATAAAACACAAAACATTCACAACTACAGGCTGGACGGAGAATGGATTGAGAGCAGCCCTGAGGAGAAGGACTTGGGAGGTGCTAACTGACAAAAAACTCGACATGAGCCAGCAGTGTGCACTGGCAACCCAGAAAACCAACCGTGTCCTGGGCTGCATCAAAACCAGTGTGGTCAGCAGGGCCAGGGAGGGGATTCTTCCCCTCTACTCCCGTCTTGTGAGACCCCACATGCAGTACTGGAGGCACAACTGTGGAATCCTCAGTACAGGAAAGACATGGAGCTGCTGGAGCAAGTCCAGAGGAGGCCACAAAGTTGATCCGAGGGCTGGAGCACCTCTCCTACAAGGACAGGTTGAGGGAGTTGAGGTTGTTCAGCCTGGAGAAGAGAAAGCTCCAGGGAGACCTAATTGCTGCCTTCCAATACCTAAAGGGAACCTACAGGAAAGGTGGCGAGGGGCTGTTCATTAGGGAGTGCAGTGACAGGACAAGGGGTAATGGGTTGAAACTAAAAGAACAGGGATTTAGATTGGACATTAGAAAGAAATTCATTACTGTGAGGGTGGTGAGGCCCTGGCACAGGGTGCCCAGAGAAGTTGTGGAGGCCCCATCCCTGGCAGTGTCCAAGGCCAGGTTGGATGAGGCTTTGGGCAATCTGGTCTAGTGGAGGGTGTCCCTGCCCGTGGCAGGGGCATTGGAACTAGACGATCCTTGTGTTCCCTTCCAACCCAAACCATTCCATGATTCTGCTTTCTGTCACGGCAGCTGCCAAGCATCACTAAAGATCAAGCCTGTGGAAATCTGACCAAGCAAATTATTTCCTTTGGGGTATTCGCTTGAAGGCTGAGGATCTGAAGAAACGCTGAAGGAAAATGAGTCATATATCAATATTCATTGAAACAAATGATGATTATAAGTTTTTCTTGGGGCAGTTGAAAGTTATAGATGAGCTGCCCATGAGCTTGAGATGAGCCACCACATATATAAAGCCTCTGATGATTTATGGTCACTAAAAAACAACTCCTCCAACAAGGTAGAGGAATCGGATAAGCAAGAAGAAAACACCAGGGATTTATAATTTTCCCTATTGTGTATGGCCACTTTTCTCTCAGAAACATCAATATCTTCCTAAAGAGTAGATGGATGTGCCCCCAGCATGGTCTTTTTTTTTTTAGTACATTTTACGACACACGTACACACACAGACCTTTGGTGGAAAAAAATCCAGAAACCCATGTTTTCCCACATCTCCAAAGATCTCCTCCACTCGTATCTTCATTGGAACCTTCAGCCATGCATTGAAGAAGATCCTAGGGCATAATGTCTGTATCCAGACAAAAAGGACAGGAAATACAGAGTTAGCTTTCTTTCCAACAGAATACCTGTATGGGAAAAGACACAACAGTGACTATGTCTTGTTCAGTTTCTGAACTCTGAAGGATTAAATCCAACTGGCTGCTTCACTTATTCTTTCCTGACATCCAGATGTCAGGTACATGGATTGTCTGTGCCTGGAGATATCATACACTCTTCTGTCCTGTCAGACCCCAGATACACAAGATACCTGGTCGTGGCCAAGCATGTTCCTGTCTCATATTCTCTTCTTCACTGCAAGCACTTGTCCTTTCTTATTTCTTCAGCTTCTGCAGAAGGGAAATTTCTTTATTATAGGTGCAGCACAACCTAGACGTATACTGAGTCTTTGTGGGCATATTGTAGAGTGTTAGTTACCAAGTTGGTGTGACACGACTACCAGAATCTGATAACTCAAAAAAGCTTGTTTTAGTAGAGAGCAAGAAATACAATCAAACTGACTGTTGCACTCCAAATATAAGATTGGAGAGTGTCTTAAAAGACAAAGACAGGAGAGAAGACAGGGAGGAGAAATTTTAGATGTGAAAGCAGTGTTGATATGAGACTAAGTCAGTCATGGAATCTCTGAAATAAGCTCCTGCTGCCTGTAGACAGGTTTGAGGAAGGAAGAGAAGGTTGCTCATCTGCAAGTTGTCCAAGTGAGGGACAGATGTTGTGGAATTCTTGGCTAAAGTATGAGTGGCTGGATGGAACATGATGATGGTGTTGTGCATATACCATAGGAATCTGGTATAGGTGAGAGTGTGCTACGTATTTTGACAATTGCACAAGTGATAGCACAGCCATTCTATTCATACTGTATGCCACATGTAAGCTGATGGAGGAAATGAAACTTATGGACACAAAGGAGAAACAGACAGACACAACAGGAAAATGCATCTTTAACGTGATGAATGAAATGTGGGGTTTGGGTGGGTTTTTTTAGAAAACAAACAAAAACTTCTAGATTAAATTCTAAGCAAGTCTGCCAGAAGTCACTTAGGAAATTGAGGAGCTTTACACATCTAAATCTCATATTTAATGGATTTAAAATGATAGTAAATCCTCCAAATACTCCAAGAAGAAGGAAGGAAATGGTAGACAGTATAAACTAGAGAAACTGATCTACCTAGATGTCACCTAAGCAGATATATGTGAAATATGAGTATGAACATCGATGTATGTTGACATGAATTTCAGCTGTGTTGTGGTGCTCTAAACTGGAGCAAGAGTATTTAAAGCCAGATATGAGGTGTTGGTTTTAAAACTAATAGCATTTCATAGTATTTTGAATCTAAAAACTTCAATGGGAATTTGGTCTCTATATGCCTTTTAGACTGCTCCATAATTTTCAGAGTTATGGCTTTTCATATAAGCAACAGATTCTGATCCAGTGTTTTTCACCTAATTAGAACCGCTTTGCTTTCGGATTATGAATCCTTGTTAATGAAACATGACCTGAGGCTTAATGAGGGCTTAAAACTCAAAATCCAGTGACCATCCTACTACTAAGGTAAAGGAAACCTCCAGTATCAGACAGCATAGCTCCTAAGACTATCATAGAATCATGGAATCATTTTGGTTGGAAAAGACCTTTAAGATCATCAAGTCCATCTGTTAACCTAGCACTGACAAGTCCACCTTGTCCCCAAGTACCACATCTACACATCTTTTAAACACCTCCAGGGATGGCAAGTCATCCACTTCCCTGGGTAGCCTGTTCCAATGTTTTTGAAATTTTTCCTAATACCCAATTTAACCCTCCCCTGGCACAGCCTGAGGCCATGTCCTCTAGTTCTATCACGTGTTACTTGGGAGAAGAGCCCAACACCTACAACCTCCTTTCAGATAATTGTAGAGGACGATAAGGTCTCCCCTCAGCCTCCTCTTCTCCAACCCCAGTTCCCCCAGCAACTCCTCATCAGACTTGTTGCTCTTCTTTGGACACGCTCCAGCAACTCAATGTGTTTTAAATAAAAAAATAAATCAGTATTGTTGGGATTTAATCTGTCTAATTTCAGCCCCCTAAAGAGGAAAGTGATACAATGTGCTCATTAGGCTCTCTACCATCAACAGAAAGATGCAAAAACTCCAAAAGTTTCAGCAGATCTTAAAATCAGTTTCCAAAGTGAACAGAATAAAAAACCCTTATCTGTCCATTTCCATTGACTGGAATTTTGATAGCTATTTCAGGATAACTAATATTAGATTAGATTTTTTTTAATTGGCTTTTGTATCATGAGATGGAGTCTTAGAAACATAACATTTAAGCTATCTCTGTTATCTGATTGACAATCAACTGGTGTCTTTTTTATGTGCTTACCATGTCATGCTACTGAAGGGACTCTTGAAACTTTGTCAACAAGAAGTGACAAACAATCTGATGGACAAAAAATAAGCCTCAGAGAGGTCTGTAGGTATTAATGTGACTGATTTCAGAACATATCAGTTGTCAATAACATGTCATAAATGTTGTCACTATTCCCTCTATAATCCACGTCAACCATGACATTCAGATAAATACTTGTTCTAAGACATCATCATCATCCTGTAAGCATACATAAACTTTCCCAGTAGTTTGTTTAATAAATTATTTGACTGAGCTAGTATCTTTTTAAATAAAAATGATCCTACTCACAGCCAAAACTCTGGTTTTAGAACATCTCTCTTTTTTTCTGCCTTCAAGAAGTGCTGAGGATGAATCTCAGAATGGTGATGAGTGCAGTATTAAACACCAGGTCGAATCCTCAGCTGGAGTAAATTGGTGTAATTCTATTGAAGTTACTGGTGCTTTGCTGCCAGAGTCTGATTCAAAGCCTTTGGGAATCTTTTCATTGACTTCCCTGGGCTTTGGCACCGTTAAAGATCTGATCCTTCAAGAGATAATTGACAGGATAAACAAGGTTGGCAGTTGTGGGAAATGTGGGAGAGCTTTCTTGCGATGGGAGCTGTGGTCAAATATATGTCAGAAGAATTAGTCCCAGTTCAAAGGTGAGACTAGTCCAGGACAAAAAAATTATGAAAGTATGAATTTTAATGGTAGCAAATGAATCCTTCTAGTAAGAGCAAATGAATGTTGAAATACTTAGATAGGAAAATATAAGCTTTGTCTACTCCTCATTTTGTATGAACACATTCATTTTGCAATCCTCTGTAAATTCTATTGAAACAAAAATGTGTTTACAATGTTACATATTCCATAAAACATGTTTGCTACTCAGCAATCTGCTTGCTTCTCTTAAAATGTTTTTTTTGTGACAAACAATCATTAAACCTCACAACCACCGTGTGCAGATAAATGAAACTAGTGCAGATATTACCATTTGGTTGACACATTTGTTTTGACATTGTAAAAATGCGTTACGGATTTTTATTTTTTTTTTTATAAAACTCTTCCTTTTTTTCTCAGAAACAATAATATGTTCCTGCAAATGCTGCAAAAGATCAAAAGCTGTTCAGATCATATTTACAGTACTAAAAGCACAATGAATGCCCCTGTAAATGACATGTAAATTACCGAACGATGATTCAACTTCAGTCAGCTTTGCAGATGAATTGAAGGACCTTAATTCCACTTTAGCTTAGAAATCTGATTATTCTACTGCTTGTAAGAAATCAGCTTTAATCCTCTTTTAAATGTCATTCAACAGGTTCTTTCTGCAGCAAAGATGTAAATGAATTTTCCTCTACAATATCTTTTCAAATTCATTTTCTTTCCACAGGACATTCTTAGAAATAATTTAAATCTGGGCTATCAAGCCAATAACTCTCCTTTTCTACATCTGTTTAAGAATAATAGTCAGGATGCACATCTTAGCTGTGTGATAACGTAACTCCATTGACTTACTCTTTATTCCTACTAATGGAAATGAGATCAGAATTCTGCTCCCTGATAAGATTTGCAGCTGAATATATATTCAAGAAAGTAAAAGAATTATCTACCTTCACGGCTAAATTTGAATTTAGACAAATACATATCCCTAAACAAGTCGTGTCTTCATAAAATTGAACACTTTAACATTCTTTCATTGCGACTTTGTTTCATTCCTTCAGTTTCCTGCACTCATGGAGTAATTCTATGCTACATAAAAATGGTTCTAAATTAAGGACTGTCTTTTTGACACCTAGTGGTACAGTAGATCCCAGTTCCTGATTAAAGATATCCTTATCACAGGCAAATGATAATGCTATTTTCTGTTCATGAAGAAAACTAAGTGCTAAAAATCACAGGCTGGCTGAGCCACATGTCCAGTGGGTGTAAAATCAACACATGTCCTTTGGGAGTCGTGCTGATTTACACCAATGGTATATCTGGTACCCCAGGTTAGAACGCTGTTATTTAAGAGAAATGTCCTAGATGATCCACTTATGCAAATAAAATGCAACTCTGCAGACCATGTGGCACTTAAGCACTTCTTCCTCCCATTTCTCATCAGCGCTTCTGCTCTCTTGGTGGCCGAAAGAAAGAAAACTCAACACTGGGTTAGGACTTCAAACAATGCAAAATGGCAAATGAGAGGAAATTCACTCCTCGTTCACATAAGTTCACTCATTATTCACGTTAGCTCACTCCTCTTTCACATGCTGAAACCTAATCAACACCTGATATAGATTCATGCCACTAGTAGTGTGTAGGTAACAGCAGGAGCAATGTACCTAAAAGAAATTCCAGGTGGCTAGGAATTCACAGCCGGGGAGACTGGATCTGAGACCAAAGGTGGGGAACTGGCGTGACTGACAAGGACTTTTGACTTCAAGCCTTATTGGGTGGCAGAAGAAAAAGGAAATAACTTTTTCCATAACATAAGAATATGGCTTTTCTGGTAGACAATTTAAGGGCCTGGATGTAATTTCCATAGCCATACCTACTGTGGCAGTATTTCATTTACCAGTGTAGACAACCAACAAAGTCTAAAACTTTCACTGGACTCCTCATTTCACCTTTTCAAGAAACAGAGTGTCTTTGCCAAACACAGTAGTAGACTCATACTCTTTATATGGACCTACAGGCAGGCCATGACACAGCAAAGTCTCTCAGAACAAGTTAAAGTGGAACAAGTCCTTAAGCAAGTCATGATGATTCACGTGTGTTACACTTCTTATATTAAAAAAAAAAAAGATGCAAAACTTTTACTTTTTGTATTTTGAATGTCCTCAAGCTCAAATCAAGGTTTCCATTCTCTCAAGGAATGTACGGTCACACAGCAAGACTCAATCTTCACCCTGAGGAGATAACATTGCAAAGAGAGACGGCATTACAGCAAAAGAACAGGTATACCACACATTCAAAACATGAGGAACGTAGCAATAACTTGATAGGTGATCTGTCCAAGGTGACACAGAAAGTCAGTTGCAGAGGCAAGGAGTGATCTTCCACATACAGCCCAAAACCTTTGCCAACCCCCACCCCAATCATCCACTCTCCTTTAATCACTTGCACTGCCTACTATGTCACATATTGCAGCACACATCACAGTGACTTAGAAAATTCTCCCCTTGGTCTGTCAAGCATAAACTTATAAAGTGTTCCTGTAACATGGTTCTAAAGGCTTTGAAAGCATTAAAGAGTCTGTCCGCTAAGGATGTGTTAAGGTCACAATACCAGGAGGTGCTGCTGAAGGAGAGACATTTTTCTGCATGACTTTGACAACAAGCAGCATCCACCTATGCTGTGTAACAGGTGTAAAAGACTTACACTGACATTTCTCTTCCCAAAGTCCAGGGGCAACACTTGAAAATATAATCTAGCAGAAGCTGATAAAATTCAGTGACATAAATCATGATTAGTGTGACAATCCAGCCTGCAGGATAACAATAAATAATGCAAAGAAGATGCAAATGCATTGCATTTTAGCAAGCGGTGACATAACCCTGTTGAAAATACCTGCACTGACTTGAGACTGAAAAGAGATTTCTTTCATGGCAGGAGGAGTTTTCACATTTAAAATGATCATGTATAAATATTATTAGCCAAGCCTACCCTTGGCCTGATGCTTTCAGTTTGATATGATGTGACCCGAATTTCTGCCCTAATGTAACTCTCTTATCTAGTTCTCATCCAAGCAGTCTCATGGGCAGCTGCGTTTATGCTTTGAATACAAGAAACCATTCTCTGCTTTTGACGGGGAAAAAAGCACAACAATGCCTAAAGCCTCACCAAAAAAAAAAAAACCCAAACCTTTATGTCAAGGGCAAGGTGATATTCAGACACCCAAAAAAAATTAAATTAGGCTGACAGATCTAGGAGGTATAAAACACCTGAAACCAGAAGGAGGAGTTCCACAAAAATAAAATCGGAGATTAAATCTCAGCACTGAAATTATGTTCCATATTACTGGCAGATATATGTGCACTTTGGAGTTGGGGAGTGTGCATGGTAATTTTGATTCTGTGCATGGTAATTTTGATTCTGTGCAACTCCACTGAAAATGGTTGGTTGTGAGTCATTCTACTAGTCAGACACTGCAAAACAAACAAAGAACTTGGTGATGGGACTTGTCTTAATCCTTTCTTCCCTTTCCTTGAAAGATCCAGGGCTTCTGTCTTGGAAATAATGACTGTATACCACTCCACTATGTGAGGATTTTCTTATGAAATTAGCAGAAATCTGTGGCGATGCACTCATTCACTTAAGTGGGAGCAAAAATTCACTTTAGCTCATTTTTTTTTAGCCAAACAGCCTGAAATATGAATGAAATTACTCTTGATTTGAAGAGCAAAGAGTTTCACTTCTATCTCATTACTTGAGATCTTTTTGAATGGGTATAGCTACAGTAAGGTTGTAGAGCAAATGCCAGGGCTAAGTGCAGAAACATCTATGTGAGTGAAGTTTTAAGCTGTAACAGTCCATCCTCTCTCATTAGTCACAAAAAAGAGACAAGTCTCACCTGATGATGTCCTCCTACACAGCAATTGCCCCCTCCATTTTGAAGTTCATGGTAAGGCATTTCTGTACCTGCCTTCATCAGATTTATGGCCCCTTTTCCTTTACTTAGTTGAAGACAACCTCTTTTAGACCCTTGCCAAAAATACTGCATTTTTGAGCTACTGCACCAAAAGAGGAATTACAAAGGAGCTGCACACCTGTCATATAGGGAAACTGAGGCTAAAAAAGGAGATGACTTTAAACAAAGCCACCATCTCCTGTGTCCCAAGACCTGTGTGATCTACTAAGTTAGATTCTGTTTTCCTAAGACAACAGCTCCTTACCCCTCCATCATCATCATCATCACGAATAAGCAACAGGCTGTGGAAAGGAATGCCATGCTCCGAGTCATGCTGGTTTGTTTTGTTTTGTTTTACCTTAAAAGTCTCTTTGATATTTTTATACCATCAGACAGCAGCCAGCTCTTTTTTTTTTTTTTTCCTTTTTTTCTTTTTTTTCTCTTTTTTTTCAAACTTCCTCCCTCCGGACAAGTAGGATATTAATATTATCCCTGTAACAAGCAGCAGAAGGAATAAAACATCTAGGTAAATACTGCAAGTGAGATTAGAACTCTCTAGCTTTCTGATGTAACCCTGTGACATAGCGTTTCTAGTGAATTAAACCAAATGTACAAGTATTTAACGACTAATCCTTTTAAGTATTTTAATGCCCCAATGAAGATTTCTTATAGGGCGAGGCAAAGCATATGTGGTTTCCGTTAGAGTCTGCCTGCAGGCAGAGGATTGAGCAGATTGGCTTTTTTTTTTTTTTT
>VWZZ01004627.1:14102-61621 GCA_013399095.1 Psophia crepitans | reverse complement strand
TCTCCTCTCCTCTCCTCTCCTCTCCTCTCCTCTTTTTCCACTCTATTCTATTCTGTTCTTTCTGTTCACATTACAGAATTTAGATTACAAACTAAAAATTTTGAGTATAATAAAGTGAGCTGTGGTGATGCAAATAGATTAGGGTGTTCACAGGAAAGAAGATATTATCATGATAGGTTCAAAAATACAGTATCTTTTCTTTAAACATGACTGATGAGCACAGACTTATTCTGCTGTAAGAAGGTCTTTATATCATTGTCCTCACAGAAACCATCTGAACTCCTTCTAGTAGTGGATTGAATTATATGGTATTTTATATCACTGTCATATGCAGCTCATTCTTTTTTCTCATCTTTGCCCCAGGGAAGAATTGTGCATGCAGTGGTAAGATTTATTTCTTCCCCAGAATTTTTTATTGCAGTTAGGTTGGAGAAGGCAGGTCAAAGAAAAGTGTTTTGCGCTTGGTGATAAAATATGTGCTAGTCCTTAAGATTATTTGTTTTTCCCCTGGGAGTTTGTACTATCCTTTCGGATCAGTTACAGAGAAAGTTTTCTCTCTTGCTTTCTCACATATTAACTTTAAGTTAAAAGCTCGATTTTGCCTGAGGAGTTATTGATCACGGTCTTCAGGGAAAGATTCGGTGATCATTCAGCAGTTTTAGACCCAGGCCAAGTAATTGCCACTTTCAAGAAATAAGCAATTCCAGAACTAAGCTGAGATAAACTGATGTAGCTCAATAGATTTCAATCATTAACAACAGCTAAGGATTTGACCTAACTTTAGAAGGAGTATATGAGAGTTCAAAGGTGTGGAAAGCTGTTCTAGCTGCAAACCACTGCAAACCTATAGTGCTGTTGCATCTTTGTTATCCTAAATGCTGCTAGGAGAGTTAAAATGAACATTTCTCATTAGAACCAATGCCCTAAATTTTTCACCAACTGCATTTTTTAAAATTCTGAGCGATACCTGAATCTGGTTCAACCTTATGTTGTTATTCACACTAGATGTGAGACTCGGAAGACTGACAATATGTAATTTTTACCAAGCGTGAAATCAAATGAGGTAGCCATAATGATCTAACTTGACTGTACAGCTTATAAGATCTAATAGTTCACTTTTCCTGGACTGAAATTCCCATCCGTTCATCTTTCTCAAAGCAACAATGTGATGCAATATTTAAAAACAAAAACAAAACAAAAAATACTCCAAAAACACAACAGCAACAACAACAACCACAAGTAAACAATAGAATTGTTCCTTGTGACTGAATTTGTAAAAATAAGGAATGTGAGATTTCCTCTGCTCTAATATTTCGTTTGATTTGTAGGTGGCACCTGCGTTGTTAACCCCACCGACCTGTTCTGCTCTGTTCCTGGTCGCTTATCTCTACTCAGCTCCACTTCGAAGTACAAAGTGACCATTGCAGAGGTGAAGAGGCGCCTTTCACCACCAGAATGCCTCAATGCTTCCCTCTTAGGAGGTATTTTGAGAAGGTAAGTAGAAGGTGAGAATGACAGGTCCTGGACAGTGCTGTAATTTCTGCAATTTTATTTTCTGCAAATAGGCTTTGTTCTCTTTCTTTCCTAACTTCGTTGAGTGGTCACATTTTTGAAAAACAGAAGGAGATGGATTGGGAGTGAACACTGTTTCTAGGGAAATTGTCAAGAAATGAGAAAAATTAAGATTATGTTAACATTTTTCACAGGAAGTTTACACTTTTTAGTGCACTGATTTTTCTTTTACCCCCTCAGTTCAGTTATCCATCACATACGCATAGGTGTCATTTTGCCTTGTTTGGGATGAAAAAAAAAACAACAAACCCTTAGTGTGTGGAAAACTTAATCCGAGCTAAAAATCTGGCTTCTTGTTGAGAAATTATTTCAAAGTAAATTAAAATAAAAAACTTAAAACATGGAGGTGTAGGGATGCCTTTTTCTCCCCTTCTCCCTTGCATACCTTCTGATACAGAAAAGGCAGACTTAGCAGAATATGCTGGTTTTACTTTTCTTATTATGAGATACTGCAGGAGAAGCAAGTAATTAGGTAAACTTTTGCTTCTGACCCTTCACTGACCAGAGTAGAGACCTTCACAGAGCAGTAGCAGAGAGGAGGAAAGTGGCAGACTGTGCCTCACATTGCAAGTGAAAAACAAGAAGGCGACTGTAATTCAGCCAGGCATATATAAGTCGCAATGTCCCTGAGGCGTCAACTTAGATGGCATGAGCTACTTGAACGCCCTTTGATCAAAACTAGCTGGAAAGTCATAGGCTATTTCACTGCTGTCACTGAAGGCCACACTGATTCTCATACTTAAACTGAAAGTCATTTTAGCCCGTCTGCGATATCCTAAGTCCAAGAGCTGTCTTGAGCCACCTTGCAGAGTAAGGATTATAAATCACAAAATTGTTTCAGGGGCACAAGCCCCATTTACCTGCCTCTATAGGCATTGAAATCCAAAATCTACATCCACAGAAGTTTTCCACTGTTACTGCTTCACCTTGGAGAGGCCTTCAGCTAATATTCACGTTAAATACTCATTGCACAGGCTTCGTCAATACCAGTGCAAGCTATTAAGAATGCAAGGGCACCAGCCTGAACGTGGGGACTCATTTCTCTCTTCTTAAAAGGTGACAATGATCCCTGTAAGTTTTTGACCCAGAGAAAGTATCACTCTTACAAATAAACCCTGGACATGGTTCAGGAGTTAGCAAAAGTCAGAGACTACTCCCAGCCAGCAGTTTGGATGTACTAATTCTGTTTTACAAGGCAGAGCGTGTAAATGAATAGATCTGGTCAGGCTACATCTGTAGGCATCGCTACTAGAGAACAGTCTCAAGACCAGCAGAGATGTAGCAAAACCAAATCTTGTTCATGGTTTGCCTGAGACCTGGCAGAGTTGGTTTTGCATACCGACGGCAGTCACTGCCTAGGTATCTCTCCAGCTAGCTTTTCTTCAGAATAAACTGTTCTCAGAAGATATTTCCTGCCATACAACATGGTCCAGGTTGCGGTATCTCTTAGTGGGTAAAAACGACCATTCAAATGGCGATATTCTAAGTTTGGTTCCTTCCTCTGCCTGAAGGAACTTGAAGCTGCACCTCAAAAAATCTAGTTAATCATAGAATTGTTTGGGTTGGAAGGGACCTCAAAGATCATCTAGTTTCAAACCCCCTTCCATGGCATGCTTAACACTCAGTGACTGGTTATTCTAAGCTGAGGGCCCCTCAATCTTATTTGCGGCTAATTAAATATTGGTTGGACAAAAGCAAAGGTATAACTGTAGTGGTGAATCTATTATCTAATGACCAAGTCACCATCATTCGTTTGGAATGGGAGAAGTCTGGGTTCCAGTCACTGCTCTGTTCAATGTTTAAATATTTTAATATTAGTTATTTGTTCCCAGTTGGCAGCTGCATTCTTCTAAAAGACAAAGGTTAAAATTCCCTCAGACTGAGCAAGAAACTGAACCTACATCCACTGCATAAGTGGATATGTCTCAAATGCTTCAAACGCTAAAGGTACTGTAGAAAAGCAGGAGTAGGATGCACCAGGAACCATTTTATAAGAAAAAAAGTGACATAAGCATCTGAGGTAAGGGCATAGATAACCAGCAATGGCTGGGATTTTAGCTTCAGTGTTTCCTGTTGCCTTATCCTTCTTCCTTGTAATTACTGTGCTTTGTAGACTACATTTCTAAGTACCCAGGTCTCTAAATAAATCATACAGGGATAGCTGAAGCTGAGTTCCACATAAACATCTACCTTTGAGTAGCTGTCTGGCTTCCTTCTATAGTCAGGTGGGAGAAATGGGAAAAGTCCCCTCGTTCTAAACATCTGTTTAATATAATCCTAGAAGTGCATGTTTCTCTCTCAATCATCTTGGGAGCCTGGCATGGCTAAATCAGATATTAGCAACTGCACTGACAATATTTATATCCAATCATTGCACTTCCAGGCTCTGTGCCCAAACCAGGACCATAGGCTCCACTAGGTGGAAAGCTGTCTGAAGATTTGATGCCCCTGTGACAGGCATTAGAACATCTAACTTTGACAAAGGACCAACATGAAAGACTCACAGAGTGTGAGCAGGACATTAGGAATACAGCTCTGAAAGATTTTCCATTGATGTCGTTAGTGCAGGCATTAGTCCACACATTTGTCAATAGGGTGTGTACAATTTCTAAACTCACATTAACATGGGACAAAAAAGTGCACAATAAAGTCAAGTTTCTCTTTCCTACTGTTCTCTCGTGCTAGAGCAAAATCCAAGAATGGAGGACGTTGTTTGCGAGAAAAATTAGACAGACTGGGACTGAATTTGCCTGCAGGAAGAAGAAAAGCAGCAAACGTCACACTCTTGACTTCCTTGGTAGAAGGTAGGGATTATAATGTTGCGACAAAAAATAAATGTAATTGAAATGTCTCTTTGTATACATCACTTTTCAGCCATAATGTTAAATATCATAATCTGTGTTTTGCACAAAGAGGAGGACTGACTTGCCTAGAGCCACACACAGAATGAGTGGCAAAATGGAAGCTCACTCTGTGAGATGTCTTGGCTCCCAGCAAGTGTTTTGGTCCTGCAGTTTCCTCAGCATTGATTTGTGCTTTCTGTGCTGGGATCTGACTTACAAATCGATGATCCAAGTGCTCTTGTAAGAGAGATGAATGTTTTATACCAACTCTATAAGTAGATTTGTTTATCCTCCTTTTTTTTTTTTTTTTTTTTGTATTTTTTTGCTCTTTTCTAAANGGTTGGGAACTTGTATCTCCCCCTTATTTGTTTTCCTCTTTTTTTTTTTTTTTTTTTTTAACTTGTGAATTTCCTGGACCTGATCAAAAAATGTGATTTTTTTTTCTTTTTCCCATAAGAAGGCAGAATATTTAGACAAGACTTCCCCTGCCTGCCCAAAATAAATTAAATCTATCTGAAGATAAACTCTAGGCAGGCCCATGAGATACTTTCTTGGCCTTTATGTGTTGTTTACGTATCATTCACCAACTACTGCCAGGCTCTTCAAACCTTCAGCTGGGAGATGCAGGTTCAAACCCCTCAGGCAAAGGGAAGAAACTCTACCTGAATCTTTTCTATTCTGGGTGAATCCACTAAGTACTCGGTTTGCTGTCTGGCTGTGAGTAGCAGCTCTGGGAATTTCAGATCCCTCCTCCTTGATGTTGAGAGCACTCAGCTCATCCTAAAGATCAACACCTTCTAGGATCATAACCTGAAAGGTCCATACAGATCTAGGCAAGTAGCCTGGGGTCTCAGCACATATTACTACAGAATCACAGAACTACAGAAAGGTTGAGGCTGGAAGGGTGATATTCTAGTCCATCCCTCCTGCTCAAAGTAGGGTCAATTAGAAGAGGTTGTTCAGGACATTGTCTAGTCAGGTTTTTAATATCTCAAAGGATGGAAAATTAGTGCTGAGTCCAAAACAATTCATGTTTTTTACCATCTAAGAGGAGGGACTAAGGTTCTCAGGGGCCACTGAACACACAGAACTACAATGGGTCTACTCTGAAATACGGGTATGTCCACATCACACTTGCTTGTAATAAAGCCATAATGGAGTTATAGTCTCAGAAAAGGGAGTTTTCTCCCTCAGTTTAGAGAAGTAAGGGCTGTTCCTACTCTCATAGTCCTTCATGCATCTTGGGACTTAGCAGGAAGAATAAACAGAGCTACTCATTCATTAGAAGAGATTGAGAGTGGGGAAGTCCTCTTTCCACCGCAGGCACGGGATTGATGGGAAACTACCTTTACTACAAGTCAGATTTAGATTCCTTTTTCCCAGGGATGGAGCTGTGGTTGCCTCCCTGCCCTTTACTCAAAGTCAATAGCAAACTTATTATCAAGCCTATGGTATTGCTTTTGTTCTTGGACTGCCTTAATGTAAGTCCTAAAGATATATACTGAGGAGACTGAGCTTGCTTTGACAGAGACCTGTTTGCCTAGATGTTCTAATAACTAATTTTATGTCCTGTAATTTTTAGGAAAGGCACCACCATGTGCAGTAACATTCCAACAGAAAACAAAATTAATCTATTTTTCTGTCTATGTAACCAATCCTTCGTCAAACTTGGTAGCACTTGTTGAATTTTGTGGTATAAGCTATACTCCCTTTGTACAGGCAGATACTGCTTCCAAGTCATACTAACTTGTAGCATGGTTTCTACAAGGAAACCCATCCCTCAGTGGCTCCTGATGCTGGACAAGGCAGAAATAGAAAGACACAAATTTATTCCAGGTTTTAGAGAAGAAAACATGAAGAAAGCAGCATTGGCTTTTTCTGTGTGATGTCAATACACAAATCAACATAATGGTTTATTAGTCTTATTAAATCCCTAAATATCAGGTGCACTGTGTGGACTTCTCATAAGGACCCAGGACTGTATCACTCTTGATTACTTTAGGTGGTTCTAAGTTTATTGTTACTGAAGGTCTTCACAGTTTTCTAGTATCTCTGTAAGGTAGGAATGTGCTCAGCCTCCTGAGAAGGCAAAATTTGTTGTATGGTGATTAAGGTATATTGACCAAAGCCATCTTGAAAGTCTCTGGGATGACTAAGACTTCTCTTGCTCTAAATAGACTAAAATCATTGAGTTTTGGGGAGTACTGCTAAGTTCAACAGAGGAACTGCAGTGAATTTGTAGACTATGGTGGTCATGTGAAGATCCAGATTACTCTGCATCTCCTTTTTTTCTGCAAACTCAACTTCTTTTGGGGTTCAGGATGACTGCTGGCTGTTTACTATTACTCTGATTTTCGTCGGGTTGCATCTTTACTGTCTTTGGTAGGGACTTCAAAGACCCGAAGTAGGAATTGTTTGACAGATCAGTTCTGTTCTTTATGTTGTCGTCAGCACAATGGGTGGAATGAAGGACTGGAAGAATGAGTTCAGCATTTCAAGACTCTCCACAGCAGTGTGGGACATATCTTTGTACAACCTATAGGTGAGGGATGCCCTCTAGTGCTTAGTTTAGATGAAGGAAAAGGTCACTTTTTTCTCAGCGCTGAAAGAAAAAAATTTTCTACATCTTAGCTAATAAGTAAAGGCTCCTTCATTAAACACCAGCCTTGCCAAGGCTAAGCCTTACTGCTGGCTCAAAGGGATCAAAAGCCTCCCGAAAAGGAGCAAGAAAGGATGTAAAAAGGTTGGAGATGAGGAGAAATTTCTTCTCGGAAAGGGCGGTCAGGCACTGGAACAGGTTGCCCAGGGAGGTGGTGGAGTCACCGTCTCTGGGGGGGTTTAAAGAAAGGTTGGATGTGGTACTTAGGGACATGGTTTAGTGGGTAATAGGTGGTGGGGGGATGGTTGGACTGGATGATCCCTGAGGTCTCTTCCAACCTTCATGATTCTATGATTCTATGAAAAGGGGAGATGTCCCTATCTCTTTGGACTGGCCACTTAACAAGGCAGAGACATAGCATGAATGTCATTGCAGATGCAGGTAAAAGCAATGCATGAATCAATTTAAAACAATGAGATGATTTATAAAATCAGAAAAAGCACTTACAAAAAATCTGGAATTTGTTTTCCTGTCAAACCTAACTAAGGCAGTAAATGTACGAGACACAGAATTGACTGCACTCATTTGGGGACCAAAATTCTTGAGAAAAATAGGTCAGTGGTTACTTTTTTCACCCTGTTATCAACTGTCATGCTTCTCCCCCACCAACCTTTGTTTAAATATCCTTCCGCTTGTTCCTCCTCCCTTCTCACCCTACAAATAGAAAAAAAAAACAACTTTCTTTCCACCTCCTGCCTGTCCCTCCTCCCCCTGGGTAGCATTTCTGCTGGGGAGAGCATCCAGAAGAGGCGAAGCCGAAGAGAGAGTAGGAGGTTCAGATGCCGAGTGTCCCTCTCCTGGGACACAGCATCTGCCTTCACTCTGCATAGGAGCATCTCTCACTCTTGCTAGACCCAGGAGACTCCCACGCTGCTCCTTGCACCTGCCCACAGAAGCCTGTCAAGGTACGCAGGCTGGCCTCTCCACGGAGGATTTCTAGAGCTGTCTCTGCCAATTCAGCTTCAGCAATTGTCCTTTTCCATCATGCAAGGTTCTCTGGTCAATTGTCAAATTATCTAGGAAAGGCAACACTGCCTATAGCGGCAAAGCCGTGTGCTGGATTGAAGGAGAAAGAGCCAGCGATCCCCAGCACCGATTCTTTGTCTGCAGGAGGAAAGAGCTGGGGATATTGCACACAGGGAAATTTGATTTTAGATTAAAACAAGACACTGGATATAAAACCCAGCGATTTTAGGAGTCTCCACCTTTATCATGACTCCTCCTTGACATAAATAATATCTAGGCGGAAGGCGGCAAATATGAGGTGAAAGAAAAGAGGTCAGTTCTACATTTCCAACATTTCCACATTTTTCCCTAGAATAAATATTTGCCCAAATTATGATGTCAAAAAAGAAAGAACATCTTTTACAACATTTTGTACAAACTCCTCTCCCCCACCAAGCAGACTTACTTCCTACTGTGCAGTAAGACAAAGGACCTCTCTTCTCTGCAATTAACAAAAAGATACATATAGAAGTATAACACAATCCTTATAAATACCACATCATTTGGTCCCGGTTTAAAATGAGATCTCTGCTCAGCAAAAAATTATGAGAAATCATGTTCTGTAGAGCATTCTCACGTCCATTTTTCTATTTTTATTTAGAAATTGACGTTGTAACATAGAACGCCTATTCCCTATATCATGTAGAAGGACAGGCTTATATGAATATATATGTGTACTTATAACGTGCATTCCCAACATATATCAATTTTCAATTTCCAGTAAAAATATGTTTTAAAAATATATCTTAAAAATTTGTAGATTTATTTTTTCACAATAGCTACTTTTGTATATACATTTTTACCTACACATATCCACAAGCAGATAAGTCATTTTGTTTCATTTTGCTCATGATTACATGTAGATGTGGCGCTTAAGAACATGGTTTAGTGGTGGACTTGACAGTGCTAGGTTAATGGTTTAACTTAATGGTCTCAAAGGTCTTTCCCAACCTAAACAATTCTATGTGTCTATGGCTTTATCTCTTCTTATACCATTAACCTTCCAAAACAATCCCAGCTCCATGTAAAATGGGCAAGTTTTATACTTTTGTATAATTTTCTCAGATCATCATAACAATTTAGTATAATTTTCTCAGCTCTAGTAAATTACATACATCATCTTTGGAAACATAAGTTTTAATGATAATCGATATTTTCATTCCCTTTCTTTTTGCCATTAAGTGAAAACAGAAATTTCAGTCAGTTTGCTGCTGACCATGTTAAATAAATGCCTACATTTCATCACATGAAGTGTTGTTCTTTTGAAGAAATCAAGACTTTTTCAATAGTTAAATGCTTAAATGCTTTGCTGACTACGTTCCTTGCCTTGTTGCTTGGGCTGACTGGAACTAGGATAGAGCTGTCTAGAGAACAGTAATTCCATCTGAAGACAGTTTCAATGGGTTTGACTTTTATCTTCTTTCCATGACAGCATGAAAGCAAACCTATCAAGTATTTTAATGAAGTTTGGTGGAAAAGTAAAATCAGTCAACTCTTTTGCAGTTGACTTACTCTTTAAGTCTTTATTTAAGCAAGAGTAAAACTGTAGCTGAACTAGAAAGCTAACCGTGTCCTGGGCTGCATCAAAAATAGTGCGGCCAGCAGGTAGAGGGAGGTGACTCTCCCCCTCTGCTCCGCTCTTGCAAGATCCCACCTGGAGTACTGCATCCAGTTCTGGGATCCTCAGTACAGAAAAGACATGGAGCTGCTGGAGCAAGTCCAGAGGAGGCCACAAAGTTGATCAGAGGGCTGGAGCACCTCTCCTACAAAGACACGCTGAGAGATCTGGGCTTGTTCAGCCTGGAGCAGAGAAGGCTCTGGGGAGACCTAATCGTGGTCTTCCAATACCTAAAGGGGACCTACAGGAAAGCTGGAGAGGGGCTGTTCATTAGGGAGTGCAGTGACAGGACAAGGGGGAATGGATATAAACTAAAAGAGGGAGGATTTAGATTGGACATTAGGAAGAAATCCTTCCCTGGGAGGGTGCTGAGGCCCTGGCACAGGGTGCCCTGAGAAGCTGTGGCTGCCCCTGGATCCCTGGCAGTGTCCAAGGCCAGGTTGGATGGGGCTTTGGGCAATCTGGTCTATTGGGGGTGTCCCTGCCCATGGCAGGGGGATTGGAACTAGATGATCCCTTCCAACTCAAACCGTTCTGTGATTCTATGATTTTTGAAGCAACTCTATGGAAAATTAGCAGCTGTCATTTAAATTTGTACTTTTTCATCTATGAAGTCTTGGATAGACATTTTAAACACAAAACTGGCAGTCAGCTATATACCTGTTTATTCTGACTCACTGTTGACGTACCACTAAAATCCATTTTAATTTCACTTAAAATTATTTTATGTTTCCAGAAGATGTGAATTAAGTGGAAACCATTTCTTCTTTCAACTCAGAGACAGTGGTCACTTGTTAAGTTCTTATTTCTTTTAGGTATACTTGAAATCACGTTTAAAAAATCCAAATAACGTAGATCTTTTTGAGTATAATCTCCTGGTTTTGCATGTCAGATTGGTTACAGCTACAAAGGTGGTTGTTAACTGGTGTCAGCAAACAAATGTCCTAGGAATAGTGCCTGTGTTTTATTAGTACCTGAATCCAATTAGGTCAGATAAGCACACAACGCATTAGTTGCTTGTGGAAACCAGAGGTATTTTTCCAGTAAAAACTCCAGTGATCCAAGGGGAGACAATAAACTCTGAAAAGGTGGAGAGAGTTTGGAACAGAGATTGATGCATGTGGTTCTTATGCCTCATGCTGGCCCTGGCACAGAACCGCTGCTCCCATGGAACTTTCCACCTTCCTTGGCTTAGCCAGGTTTGCACAGAGCAGGCTCAGTCATACTGGGGATGGGGCTCATGTCATAATCTCTGTCGTATATAGTTGTATCTGTCCTCTCATGTCTCATTGTAGTCACTTGGGAGAAATCAGCACTTCTGGGTGATTAACAATTAAATTAAATTAGATTAATAATTACACATTTGATTCCGTTGCTCAGAAAAGCTGTGGAAACTCCATGGTTGAAAATTTTACAGACTAGGCTTGAAAAGTCCATGAATAAACTAATCTAAGGCCATACTTTCAACAGAAGGTGATCTCCTGAGTTCCTTCTGACCTGGACTTTTCTATAATTTCTCTGATCCATTTTTGCCTTCTGCTTTAGAATGGGATGATCCATGCCTCAAGTGCTAGCTTGTCTCCATCGACTTGAAAGTATTAGGTCAGATGTTAATACTGACATTTAGTCAGAGGACTTCCACTTCATGTGTTCTCAAAGGGAAGTGTTACAGGTCCTGCATCCTTCCTAACTGTTTACCTGGAGAATCATCTTGGTCTCCAAAGAGCCAGAGTCCAATGCCACCTCTCATGATGGCAATCAAATACACAACTCTGAAAAAAGAAATATAAAATAAAATGCCCACAACACCCTAACTCCAAAACTATTCTGGAGCACATCTCTTAGTCACTCATGCAGATGTGCTTCAACATACGCTCCTGGTGGCTGACCTATTTCTACCTTCTACGATGAGATGAGAGCATGTGTCATCTGCAAGTGCCTATTTCCCACCAGGGAAAGACTAACTTAGGCACAGATGTTCACACTTCAGACAGATGAGTTTGATCAGATAAATCCCACACCAAGGTTTTCAGAGTCACAGCACGCAGGGAAGAGTGTTCAGTAAACCCTAAAATAAATTTGTGGGTTTTCTAAGCTAGTGGAGAGGCACAGGTTCTTCCACAGGTATTTGGCACCCAGCATGGAGCTGGGATATGGTGTCCAGTCTCTGAAGTGAGCTAGAGAGGTGCTCAGCATCACAGACCTCTCATAAAGCCTAGTCAAGCCATGTGCTCCCTTCGCCTTGATTTCCCCACCTATAAAACAGCAACTGTCACCTCTTTTTGTTTTGTCTGGTCAATTTTGATTGTGATCTCTTTGGAAAAAGATCATTTGTTGTGCTTTCCTTTGGGGTCTGCTCATCTTCAGTGAGGAGCACTTGTATTGTGCCTGCTGGCTTAACCTCTAAGCTCAGGTCTTCAGAGTGATTTATTCCTACCTTCCACTAATTTCTGAGCCTTAAATATCAATCACGAACTGAATTTACAAAACTTGAGCAGCTGCCCAGTACTCACTGGTGGCAGGGGAGGGAGCTAAACCAAAGTGTCTTGACTAGTATTTTCTCATGGGAGGAATAACCTTCCTATCTTCTGGCTGGCACCAAATGATGACTAAGCATGAGCAAGCCAAATGGGCTGAAATCTGTTGCTGAGCTTGAGAATTAATATCTACAAAAGTGATCTGTTATTGTTTTTTTAGGATTTTTGGAGGATTTTTTTTTTTTTTTTGAGTGGAAGAAATTCTGTAAGCATAATAATAATAATAACCCTAAAAACTAACTGACCCATTTTGTTTGCCCACAGGGGAAGCATTACATTTGGCCAGAGATTTCGGCTACACCTGTGAAACAGAATTCCCTGCCAAGGCGGTAGGAGAGCACATCGCCAGACAGCACATGGAACAGAAAGAGCAGACAGCGAGGAAAAAGATGATCCTAGCGACAAAGTAAGAAGGGAGAGGAAGCTAAAAAAGAAATCTGTCTGTCACTCATCCATTTTGGATCTGGGAACTGGGGGAGGGAGGAGTGGGAGTGTGGAGCTGGGACTGTGGTGACTGCTATCGTACCAGTACTCACTGACAGCAAGTGAGAGCAACCCTCTTTAGAGATCCCGTAAGAGGAATCTTATTTACTGCAGCGAGGTTTCAGTGGCTCTGCTCTCATTGCCTGTGGTTAAGGTGGCACGTACATCTTCTCAGATGCTTTGGTTTAGATGAGAGCAGAGACTATTATTACATAGTAAGAGCTATAGGGCAGAGACTGGCTTTGTCTCCTGTGAGCACGTGAGCAGGAGCTTATACCGACGTACTAGTTACTGTGCGATAATTATCGTTAGTCGGCTGAAGGAGAGCTGGTCTGCAGAGGGATAGATCCTCTCTGGATGGAAATCACAAGAATTTCCCTGAAGTCAAAGGTGCTGGAACAATGTACGCCGGCAGAGGAGCTTTGCTAAAGTCATTAAAGTCACGCAGAGACACCTGACTTTGCTCTGAACAAGCCACTCACCCCCCTGGAGCAGTAACATCATGTTAAGCTAACATTTCATCTAGGTTAATTAGCCTTGATGAGGGACGAATTAGCCTTCACAAGCCATGGGAAACAGGAATAAATAGTCTACATGGCACAACGTAGACCTTCACTAGGTGCGTGGTATGCCTGCATGCAGTAGCCTTGAACATATCCATACTCCTCCTGGGCTTACTGCAGTGTTACACAGTGAGGCTGCAGGAGAGCTGAGGACAAACCCCCCAAGCTCTCAAACCACCACCCCAGTGCTGGAAATGTTTGGGAGTCATCCAACAGAGACGAATCACCTTGTGGTAGGGGAGAAGGCTGACCAGCAACAGGCTTGTCCTTTGTATCTTGATGTCCTTCTGCTTTATTTATTTGTGTGGAACAGGATTCCTGGCCTTGGTATTCCTCTTGTATCCAGGGCTCTTTACCCTGAAGGTGACTCAGAGACTACATGCACTGAAACTTCTCAGGCTTGTGAATCCCATGAATATAGCCTGTGGTTCTTCCCAGGGGTGTTAAGCAGAGCACCATGTGGCTCAGGGGGCATTTACCAGTTGTGAAGATGGCAAGAGACCTCACCCATCAAGCTCCTAAGTCCCTTGTAGGTTAATAGTAATAATACAAGTGGAATATAATCTTATTCTTAGCTACATCTACACTTGTTTTAAGGGCCCAAGGGATTTGAGAGACATGAGAATAAACCAGTTGACAAGAAGCAGCTCCTCTCTGCAAGCTGTGTCTCCCCATTGCTGTGTAACCTCTTAAAAATCTGCCCCTCTAACTAAGGAAAAGCTAATTGTACTGCTGTGCAGGGCAAGCTAAACAAGCAGAGACTCTGTGTTGCCCCAGTTGAAGGATTTGCCCCATCTATAAAATGTTATTCAACCATAATTGTACCAACCTTCACCCTTCTTTTATGGCTCTGGTGAGAACTTACATTACTGTGGGTTGTAATATTCAGTGGGTAACTGTTACATCCTGCCTCCAAAGGCTGTCCTGCTGAAGGACACATAAATGTCTCACTACCCTTTCACACCACTCCATACCTGCTTTCTCATTGTCCTTTACTGAGGTGGGGAGTCCTTGACAAGCATTACTTCTAACCTCCATGAACTTGCAGGCTTGTAGGCTGTTATCCTGCACTTGTAAGGAACAAAATGTCTTTTTCCCCCCCTTCTATCAGCTAAAAGCACCAGCAAATTGATGAAGAGAGGTCTGTCAATGCCACAAGGACAGGCCACATCCAATCGCAGTCAGTCCTTGTAACACGGCCACATGGGTCAATGCGTGTGCTACTACTGCCCTCTCCTGCCTGGAAGGAGAACAGTGATGCAGGGACCAGCCCTGCTCAGATACTACAGGAGACACAGGTCCAGGACACAGTCACACCAGCATAGTATTTCCCAGCCATGTTTCCATGTGTAAGTACTTTAGTCATCTGCCAGGAGCTTTGATTATTCACTAGACATATATAAGCTCTAGGTTTTTAATTTCAGTAAATTCACAGCTGCCCTGCCTCACGAGCTGGTGAGCTATGACACCAGAAAAAGTGGTGGATTGCCACTCTGCCACCAAACATGTCGCCGACATTCCAGGGTGGTAAAATCCCTCTTTGCAAGCTTTGCCTGTGGAAAGAAATGGAATGCATTTGCATGTGTGTGTGTGTTACCACTGTCCACTCTGGAACAGAGCCAGAAAGCCACAGAAGTGTGCCTTTGGCAGAACTTGTGAGATCGTCTACATGTGGGGTCTTGAGGAAAAATAAGGGGAAAGAACAAAATTATTTCCAGAGTTCCTAGTATATAGATGAAACCATTCTGTATTCAGGCATCCAACTTCAGTGGCTTGATTCGGTTGCCCAAACACAGGCACCTACTGCTGTTTGAGATGAACTGGGTTACCCAGCTTGGTTACCAGCTGCTGCTCCAGAAGCACACAGGACTCCTTTTGTTGCTGTGTTGTATCTGCCAGTTATGGATGTCTTGGGTACTACGTATCTATGTGCGCATAACTAAACAGGACCCTTAACATCTACAACGCCGAAGTCCGTGGTGTCCAGTAGAAGTTCCCAGTGTTATCAAGGGTATCTATACCTTGTAATCGAGCAATCCACCCACCCCGAGTGGAAGCAGCTCATCTGCCATGCACAGAGCTGTGGCTTATGGGCTAATGAAGACTAAAGACTGCTACTTCAGGTGCCAATAGCCCTCTGGAAGTCACTAAACTTGAGGTAATGCTCTCTTCACTGCCCTGCTCAGCCGTACCTGACCTGAGGCTATGTTGACAGTAGTACAATGGGTGAAATCAGGACCACTTTCTGGTGTGGAACAAACTAAGCCAAAAAACATTGTGTTAAACACTTGATCTTCCAAAACTACCTCTTGGAAATGGTCCCTCACATTTGCAAACTCAAGATCTGCCTAGGACAGTACTATTTGATGCAATAAGATGGTGCCATGGCCTGTTCTAACAATTTTATGGTCTAGACAATAAATAATCAGAGCCTTACCAGGTGATTATCATAGGAAGAAGAGGTGATTGGGCTGTGTAGCCAGTATATAGCGCTGAACACAAGTGACAGCAAGGGCAGGATGGGACGGAAGCAAGCTTTGGTTAAAAGCTGAAAGAATAAGAAAAGGGAAAACAATGGGAGAAGCCAGGCCTCTGTGATTCTCTTACACTGAACTTATCTTCTTTGACTGAGTAGATAATTGTCTGGGCATTCCAGAGCAAGATTTTTTTAAAATAAAAAAGATTGAATTATCATAGTTCTGGCTAAAGGGTGCTGATACTGGCTTGTTAACCCCAGACTCCTCAGAAAGGCTTCAGGACATGTCTATGCAATCCACACAGAACTGAAAAAAGGGAAAAAAAAGGCAAAAAAAAAAAGGCCAGGTCCTGGTTTTAGAGGGTCTTTAAGCATGGGTTAGCTCACCTTGCAGAGGTGTGGGACACCCTGAATGGCTTTACAACAGGGGACAGAACATCATCAGGCTGCAGCTAAGACAGATGCAGAACTGCTGCAGGCCACGTAATAATTCCACTTGATGGAGAGGCACACTGTCTTACGGGAAACATCACAGAGTAACGCAGCTCAAGCCTTCCACATGAGACAGAGGGACAGATACACGCTCGTTTACACAGACCAAAACAGAATAATGTGAGTAAGGATTTGATTGTGGGGTTGCCTACAGCCAGCACAGGAAAAACATTTAGCTCATGACACTATGTGCTCAATTTGCTAGTTTTGCAAAAAGTATCTCTGAAACTGGACACACAGAACCTGCTGAGCACCTCACTGATAATTAGATGCTTGGCAACTCTACCACCGTTGGAATGCATCAGACTTACGGACACACACTTGCCCCACTCTTGTAGTCATCACAAGGCATTTGGTTTGGCCACGGCTAGGGATAGGATCATGGACTAGATGGGCTCTTGTTCAGATTCAGTACAGAATTTTTTGTCTTTTCTTGATCATATACTGGAATATCTGACCATCTGTCACAAATCACTAGGTGCTCCATTGCAGGAGTGACCAGGATTTTTTTTTTTTTTATTAATCTGTGGCCCCTGAAACAGCATAACCATCTTTCTTTGCTTTTTCAAAGTCACAGTCCAACTCAGCAAATACCTGTCAGCCCCTCTCCCTGTCACGAGCCCGGGTGATGTTTTATTGGTAGTGGAGGCTCTGAGACACCACTTTGCCTAGAAATCCCCTTGAAAAAAGTAGGTTACTGCCTTTTACAGGTTTTCATGTATAATAAAAAAGTTTTTTCTTTTCTTTCAATCTGCCAACACTCGGTAAAGACTTTTGACATGTGAAGATAGAAGGGAACTAATTGCACACTTGGTTCTGACACTTTCCTTTGTCAAAATATAAGAACTTTTAAGACGAACTTTTTCAACAGGTAGAAAGTAGAGGTTGGAGGAAGGACAGAAGAGCAGTGCTGACAGGCCGACTGGGGATAGTAGATTGTTTAGAAGCCAAAATGACTGACTGTTTTCAGTTGTTGAAAGGAACTGTTTTTCCTCTAAGGACCTTATTCATTAAAACTGTATGCTACATTTACATACATTTCTGCTGAATACCTCTCTTTGCCTGAAAGGCTAAGACGATGCTGCCTTTTCAAGCAGTCAGTGTCTAGGTTCATACAGATGACAAGCGTTTTACAGAAATTAGGCTTGGATGAAGTCCAGCAGCACAGCAGGAAATAGTTTTCTGCGTCTCCTCTCCTCTTAATCAGGAGAGAGCTGTGATATCCGAGAGCTGTGTCCAAAACTTGCAGAATAATGGTGATATAATGAAGGGTAAAAACAGGTTAGTACAGTATCTTTGCTTGTAACTGGGCAATAGAAGACCAAGAAATTGAGTTTACCCAGTTATTTTCTGTTGTGTCCCTGTCCCAAAGGACAACAGTTTCACAAGGTGATAATGAAGAACTTGAACTTTATCTCAAAATATTTTGCTAGCTCTGAGAATTTGGGGCAGGGAGGCAATAGGGGAATTCGTTTGCCTTTAATTTCTTTAACAATCTCTCTTCCAAATGTTTCTGTTGTGAATGAGATGACTCAGGATGAGGTGACAGTGTTATGGTAATCAGCTTTATGGAAAGGATTACACCTGTCTTATTTAATGATTTCCACTTTCCTTTTAGACAAATATGTAAAGAATTCCAAGACCTTCTAAGTCAAGACAGATCACCCCTCGGATCCTCCAGACCGACTCCAATATTAGACCTCGACATCCAGAGACATTTAACACATTTCAGGTATGATTTTGAAAGAGGAACAATTAACTAATATCCATAATTTTGATAAAGACTACATACGATGTTATAATGATATTTGTTCCCTTACCTAGAAGACTATATTGTCCATAATCCCTCTGTTACCTGTGCCTATTAAAAGCACATGTTTGCCCAGCAATGTAGCTCAGGCTAATTGCATTCTCCCTGCTTCTGGGACCACGGTCTGAGTTTGAGTAAGTAATTTTCTACATCTGCTGACCAAATCTTCCCAACTGGCTGGAAAATTGCTTTGCACTAGATGTGAGCCAAATCACAAATCAGTGATGTGGATGGTACAGAAATGTAGAAACTCAAGTTCAGACCCAAAATGATAATACTGGTGAACAAAAGCAGCAATAAAAGAAACAACAGTTAGGTTGCGTCCTTACCAATTAACTAAATAGTTCCAGAGACTCCTCTGTGCTACTGAGACCATTTGACATCATCTTACCATGACTATACTATTAATTCTTTGGCCTCCAAAGCAGGCTGGTCTCAAAGCAGACTACCTACTGGAACAGTCTCACTGCAGTCATTCCTGAACAACACCTTGGAAAGGTCTGGGAGAATGCAAGCTGGCTCAGACCAAAAAGCCAGAGACTTCTAATATATTTAGACTCAGTTCCTGGGTCCATGCCCTAGCAATATTTAATTTACTGGTGTAGACAGCCTGAGAAGCTGTTATGAATACTAGGACCCACAATACATGCACGCCAAATCCAAACTTCATTAGCATTTTATCCAAGTTATGGATAAAAGTGTACAGACTGTTTGGAATCAGAAGGATCTATTAGTCTAGGATTTGCTGTACAGTTTCACATTTTTGCTTTGGACTATGTACTAGATACAGTCAAGAGTGAGATGGGAAGTTCCAGAGACCATTTTGAAATAGTGGGATCATCTGAGATATTTATCAAAGATGAGTGTGAAGAAACATCCTAGAGGTGCTCCTATCTGCTTAGACCACAGAGGAGAGTACACGACTAGCTGAGGATACAGATTTTTATTTTTTAATAGCCATTAGCTGGTACCTGAAAAAAATTGACATGTAAAGAACTGTTTCAGAGTTGGTTACAGACCAAACAGGCTTGTTAGGCCTAAAAAGCCTTAGAGTTATCATAGAGTCATAGAATGGTTAGGGTTGGAAGGGACCACACGGATCATCTAGTTCCAAACCCTCCGCCATGGGCAGGGACACCCTCCACTAGACAAGATTGCACAAAGCCCGATCCAGCCTGGCCTTGAACACTGCCAGGGATCCAAGGGCAGCCACAGCTTCTCTGGGCAACCCATTCCAGTGCCTCACCATCCTCACAGGGAAGAATTTCTTCTTATGTTGCATATTTAGCACAGCCAGCTAAGCCACTCTTCATTCATTGCCTGGACAGACAACTTTTGTGCCCCAACATTTTTTAGTTATGAAGATACTGACAAAGCATGAAGCACCTACCAGCCAGATGGTGGTGTGGTCCTTAACGTTTATTCCCTTAGACTTTGAATGAAATCCAAAATACCCACCATTTCACCTCTTCCGTATGTCTGTTGGAGGGTGGGGAGAGGCAAGGATCATACCTTGTCCACAAATGCACACATTCCTGTTTATGCTTACACATACCTGTGTGTATCCTACGCAAATACAAACACATCTAGAAAACCCTTCCTCTATTCTCATGTAGTGATGTGCACACACATACACATACCACCTATGTCTGTGTATACTTCCCCGTTTACACACACACACACACTCTTCAAAATGCCTACCTACACATGCACACCAAGGAAGACATATTTATTCAAGATACTCATAGAGGGATTTTAATAGGCTACCTAGTTTTGTGGAAAAAACAGGTAAATTCCCATTACGTGCACACGAAGTAAATGTGATACAAGGTAGTTAATCCCCAAGGACTCCTGTGTTTAAAGAAGAAATAACAGTCAGGATGAAATGCTAAAGGCTTCAGCTACAAAAGCTGTCAACTGGTACAGCTCCCATCCTTCTTTCCCTGCTTCACTCCAGTAGATTGGAGTACAAAGCTTCTGTAGACAGCTCCTGGATCATTTGGTGCTTTCTTTCATGCCTGCTGTAGGCAATAAGTGTTGGACTGAAGATGGGCACCTAGACGAGCACAGGTCTTGATCCTTTACAGAAACTTCCCTGGGCTTAAATCAGACAAAGCAGTCTGATGTCTGTGCTTGGGGAATGATGAGTACTGCTGGCCTAGAAGCTCAGCTGACACCATGTTGCTTTTCCTTCTATTGCAGAGAAGCTGAGGTCAGATCTAGCTTCTGACCCAGACTTCTAATTCTACTCATCTACATGTAGGTGTCTCCATTTTAGCCAGGTACATATCTTCTGCCGTAATCTCTAGGGATCTTGTTTGTATAGCCTGTGAAATCTGCTTTACAGTTAAGCAGGCCTAACATAGACATCTACATTAGTGTGACTTGAATTCCTCTCTAAACTCCGTTGACTGAACAGTCTGGTCTAGATCTCCAGCTGAATGGGAGCTTAACCAACCAGTACACGCTAGACACTTCTATTGTAAATGGATAAATCTAATGTAGGCAAAAATCCCCATTCCCTAAGACTGGAAGCCTTCACAGCTAGGTCATCTGAACCACTCCCACCACTACTTGCCTTCTGGAGACTGAATATTACACCAGGCACTTAAGTCTGTGGAAGATGCAAGAGAAGATGCAAGAATGTAACTCACCATGTTTTCCAGGAGCATTAAATATTTTCTGAGTCAAGTTTTCAACACAGATTGCTTCTGATCAATCGCTTGGTTTCTCTGGCTTTCTTTGAGGGAAGATCCTCAGACTGAACCAACCTCTGTGACAGGAAATTTACATCTGATCAATTTGGGATGAGAGAAGAGAAAGAAATTATTGGTACCCCAACACACGGAGAAAGTCCTTGTAACCCAGGAGCAACACGCTCACTGCTGTTTGAGGCGTAGCGCAACCACCTACTGGTCACAAGCACAAATAGCTGCTTGTCATTATACATCAGTTAGAAATTATTTCATGAAAAGATGTTGAAAGCATCTGCCTAACATAAAGCACATGCCTAACACTAAGAATTCACATATCCAAAATACAGTGGCCTCCACAACCCTCAGGTCCACCTGAGATCGGATTTCCAAAAGAGCAGTTTGCCCTTATTTATTGCAGTGAAACGAACACAATTACCTTGCATCTATACTTGTAAAGAGCGTTCCAGTTGTATGCCAGACATGGATTTAACCTTCACACTATAGTCATTGTCAAATACTCGGATGATAGCTACAGTAACCAGCGTTTAAATAAGTCTTAATAAGTGGCTGGTCCTGATTATACATGTGTAATTAATGTTATTTATGACCAAAACACCCCAAGAGCTGTTGGTGCTCTACAAAAAGGTCTTGCAGAGGAGACATAAATCTGAAGCTGTGATTTCATGTAGTCATCGCAAATTTTATAATGCGCTTTTTCAATAGTGATATTTTCATCTCCATACCAATCTCTGTTCCAGAACTGTGAGCTTTCTCACAATAAATACTCTATCTCTGTGCTGTATAAATCTATAGATTGGAATGGAGCCAAAATATTACATTTGGCAAGGACAAGCCATTGTCTTTCACTGGAATCTCTGGTAAGGCTTTGTGAATGTTTTTAGCATAAATATAACAAATTTTTCAACAATTATCCAATACGAGCTGATTTTTGATCGTGTGAAATCTCATATAGTTTCAGACAGATTTAATATTGCAAGAAAAGGTTCCGAAATTCTGCCTTGTAAACCACAACCAAGGCAGCAAAAGGAACCACAACACGAAATGCCGGTATTTTATACATGTGTGTGTATATATATGCTTATGCCATATGATGTTAGGAAGTTGAAGAGATTTTTCCTCTGAAAAAATTCAGAGGAATCTCACAAATCTCTATTATTAGAATAAATTTTAAGATAATGGAAGACCTTTTGAAGAGCTATAATATCTGATACCTACAGCAGAATCCAAACTCCACTACCCTGGGGTAAAAAGGAGGGGTTTTTAGGAATAAATTACCCTACAGCTAGTAAGCGTAGAGTTACGTGCTCCACTTGCTCGTGATGTTAATTGCTCTACGTTAATAATTAAGACTAGGGTTCACAGGCTGGCACAGGTTGGATCAAAGCAGTGTCTCCCATTTCCTCTGTTTTAAACCTTCAAGCTCACACTCCTCTCTGAAGTTTTTCCACTGACTCCCAACTCATCAAGATCTGTAAACATGTGTCCAACCTGAAGTACACGGTAGTCCCCATGAAGGGATCAGAATTGCTGGGTTTGCTCAAACTCCAAACTCAAAGTTCATAGAAAGCATAAAACAGGGGAAATCTTCAAAGGAGCCGCAGTGAGCCTGAAAACTGCTGAGTTTTGCACAACTTTACCGGTTACACAAAAAGCACAGACTCTTCTACACCCCTGGTACAATCGTGTTTGTGCAGCTGCTCTCTGAGATGTCCACCTGACCCGAATACAGAAACCTCAGTGCTGCATGAAGAATGATGTCACAGTATTGTTTGACCACGAACAGACAGTTCTGTAGACCTTTACATCCACAGCAGCAGCTGCTGTGCGCTACCTGAGTCAGGGTAGTGTTATGTGTGCTGTATTCAAGATTTCTCCCTTTCCAACACATTTTTTGCTAGCTTACTGCAGAGAAGTTATATTGATATCAGTAAATAAAAGTAGTGCCAGGGCACAGGCATGTATTGACTGCCTGTGCTGCTTTTTTTTTTTTTTTCCAGAATTCCTGACATTTTGTTGCCTGGTCTAACTAACACTGTCACTATCTATTCCTGGGCACAATGGCGCACATATACATTTCTATTATATATAGAATAGAATAGAATAATTAAGGTTGGAAGAGACCTCAAGGATCATCCAGTCCAACTGTCCCCCCTCCACCTATTAACCACTAAACCATGTCCTTCAGTACTGCATCTAACCTTTCCTATATGTATGTAGCTATATGTAGCTTGAGAATTCAGGGAAGCACCAGCCCTTACTACAGCCCAGTTAGGTGCCTTACCTGTGCTATAAATAATGTACCAAGAATTAGAGAAGTCCAGCCTTGTCAGGGCTGGATCATAAGCCACTGACCTCGTGGGAAAAGTGTTGGGGCAGCTCAGATTTCTAAGTGTATAATAAGCGTGGGTTCAAGAAGAGGTGATATGTAGGGCTACCCAAGCTGTCTTTCAGCTCTTCTTCGATTCCTTCACAGTAAATGCAGAGGAACAAGTGGAATAATCCTGTGGGTTGTATCTGGCCTGAAAGGCACCACTTGAACTACCCCATCCCCAAATCACAGAACCATACAACGGTTTGGGTTGGAAGGGATCACAAGGACCATCTAGTTCCAAACCTCCCTGCCATGGGCAGGGAGACCCTACACCAGACCAGAAATTCTGAAGACAGAATCAGTATTAAGCCACAGGGCAAATAAGAAAACTCTGGAAAAATCCATTTCTATTACTAAGTGCTGAGAGTTTTCATCCAGATGCATGAGTGTCTCTGTTGTCCTCTAAAGGTTGATCTGTGTAAATACATTTATGAATCTACTACAGTAAAGAGCAAAGTCAGTAATAAGAAAGAAGCCAAAAGTTTCTATAGATTTAATGGGAGGAACATATTTCTCTCCTCTTTGCTTTCAAAATGGAGTGAGCATCAGGAAAGGAAGAGTGAGAAAGAGGAAGGAAGGGAGGAAGGAAGAGAGGGAGGGAGGGGATGGAAGAAAATGTTTAGATAAAACTTAGTTTGTTTTGAAATACTATTATTTATAATTCAGAAGTTCTCCAAAAAAAGCCGTAGAATCATGCAAGACTTCTGTGTACGTTTGCATGTGTCTCTGTATGCAAGAGAGAAAAGCTGGGGGTTTAATTTCTCCTTAAACTTAAATCATTTTCAAATCCCCCTATTTCAGTAAAACTGAGATTTCATCTTTATTTTTTCAGGACAGAAAGGTTATACAAATCTCTCTTTAGCATCGTGATGGATTGATCCTGGCTGGATGTCAAGGGCTCACCAAAATTGCTCTATCACTCCCCAACTCAGCTGGATAGGGGAGAGAAAATATAATGAAAGGCTCATTGGTCAAGATGAGGACAGGGTCATGGACAAAGCAGACTCAGCTCAGGAAAATTAATTTAATTTATTACCCATCAATTCAGAATCAAATAATGAGCAATGTGCTCTAGGTAATCCTGCTTTAGCAGGGGGTTGGACTCAATGATCTCCAGAGATGTCTTCCAACCCCTATGCTTTTTAAAAAAAAAAAAAATAATCCAAAATTTAAAAACACCTCCCCCTTACTCCTCCCTTCTTCCCAGGCTCAACTTCACTCCCAATTTCTCTACCTCCTCTACCTCCTCCCCTTCTAGCAGCACAGGCGGACAGGGAATGGGGGTTGCAATCAGTTCATCACACGTCTCCGTCACTCCTCCTCAGGGGGAGGACTCCTCACACCCTTCCCATGTGCCAGTGTGGGGTCCCTCTCACGGGTGATAGTCATCCACCAACCCCTCCAATGTGAGTCCTTCCCACGGGCTGTAGTTCTTCACAAACTGCTCCAGCGTGAGTTCCCCATGGGGTCACAAGTCCTGCCAGCAAACCTGCTCTGGTGTGGGCTCCTCTCTCCATGGGGCCACAGGTCCTGCCAGGAGCTTGCTCCAGCATGATCTTCCCATGGGGTCACAGCCTCCTTCAGGTGTCTCCACTTGCTCCAGCATGGGGTCCTTCACAGGCTGCAGGTGACTATCTGCTCCACCATCATCCTCCATGGGCTGCAGGTGAATTTCTGCTTTGACACCTGGAGCACCTCTTCCTCCTTCTTCACTGACCTTGGTATCTACAAAGTTGTATCTCTCACATATTCTCACTCCTCTCTCCTCTGGCTGCTGTTTGTTCCACAGCAGTTTTTTTTTCATTTTTTAACTTTGTTATCCCAGAGGTGCTACCACCATTGCTGATGGGCTCGGCCTTGCCCAGCAGCAGGTCCATCTTGGAGCAGCTGGCACTGGCTTTATTGAACGTGGGGGAAACTTCTAGCAGCTTCTCACAGAAGCCACGCCTTTAGCCCCCCTGCTACCAGAACCTTGCCACGTAAACCAAATACAACATGCAAACTGCATATAAAGAACCTGGGCAAATTTGCATTCAAAGGAAGTGACCAGGCTAAAAAGGGACTAAATAATGTCAGTATGTGAAAAGCTTGGGATTAACCTTCATATCACTCATGTCTTTAGAATTTTTGCACTTCCCAGATATTTAGTATATCGTACACTCTCTAGAGCAGAGAATCAGACAAGGTGAACCAAACACTTACCTTGCATAGAACCCCATAGAAATTAAGATCCCCCAAAAGATACATGAAAACTAGTCTAATAAACTATGTGGTATGGTCCTGGACACTGGAACACAATTCTCTAACGTTTGATTGCTACTGTGGTTCTTTGTAAGTATTTGGCCTAGACCAACTTTTTCTGTCCCAAACAATTCTATGGCACAAGTCAACCTTGTCTCAGTCAAGAAGATGTTCTCAGTAGGAAACTTAGATACGGTCACTGCTTTGCAGATTAAAATGCTTGAATAATGGAGATGAGGCCAGGTTATGCTAGACCACTCATGATCAGAGGAGGAGTCAGGGCACTTTTCGCTTCATTAATGCAGGTATAGGTGATTAACAGCATCTGCTAGCTTCAGTTTAAGAACTTTAGGGTGATTCAACTCTCTCAGGAATCCAGGGACCTAGGGTCATTTTAGGTGTAAAAGGACATCCTGTCTCACATTGATCTGCCACTCAGTTCAAGGAACCTTTGTGAGTGCTGCATCACATCTACCAACCTTATAGATACTCTAAATGTCCCATGGCATCACCGGTGGCATGGGTGAACCTGCGTGCTCACTTTCTATCCCTCCTCTTGAAGCTGTTCCCGTGAGAGTGCACGAGTATTGTTATCTGATGCAGTGGCTTCTTCATTAAACCAAAGCCAGGGTTCTGGATTTAGGAGACAGTTTTATTCATTTCATACTTAAGTCTGTTGATAAAGTATCAAACCAACTTTCAGTCTAAGGATCAGAATTTAGAAAATGCTTCCAACTGGACCAAAGGTCCAATACACTAAAGTAGTATTTTTCTTGATTTTAGATCTTACCTTTCCTGTTGAATGGAGAAAGTACGTATCTACTTCTCTCTTCCATTCCACTGTTTTATCTGAGCTTCTCACAGATTCAGCTGGGAATCTGAAAGTCACAGTGACATGTCTTTGCCTTCATAACCTGCCCTTGCATCAGAAGAGCTTTGATTTTTTTTTTAATTTTGTCAGAAGTCTTTTTTAGCTCCCCAAAATCTCATGACAAGTAGAGTTACCAGAAAACCCACCAAAACCGACCCACATTCTGTGTTGGGAAGACAAAAATACAGCACAAAAACTTGTAAGAAGACTTGCTGAGATTATATGCAACAGATCTGTGTATGTCTCTTGGCTTACACATACAGACCCCCTGACCTCATTAGTCAGCCTCTTAATCTTGCTTTCTTCACTTGTAAAACTGGGTGTAGACACATAAGTCTGTCTTTGGGACACTTGTGTCTGTAAGAATCTGTAGTGTTTGGAAAGTCCATATATCCTACTAATGTCATCCATCATATAGGAAAAGGTGAATATCCATTGATTACAGAAGTTGGGTTTGATCCTTTAACTTCACAGTTACTTTTCATCAAGATGTGAAATGACATTCAGATCATCTATCTTATACATAAAAGATGAAGACAGCAAAACAGCAAATGGAAAACTATTTTCTTGCAAATGACACTTCTTTCAGTGCAGAAACCTTACCAAAACAGACAAAAAATAATGGGTTCAGGATACTAAAGGTAGATAGGTGCCCATGTGGCCAAGAAAGCCAACAGCATCCTGGCCTGAATCAGGAATGGCGTGGCCAGCAGGAGTAGGGAAGTGATTGTGCCCCTGTACTCACACTGGTGAGGCTGCATCTCGAGTGCTGTGTCCAGTTTTGGGCCCCTCAATACAAGAAAGACATCGAGGCCCTGGAGCATGTCCAGGGAAGGGCAACAAAACTGGTGAAGGGACTGGGACACAAATCTTATGAGGAGCAGCTGAGAGAACTGGGGTTGTTTAGTCTAGAGAAGAGGAGACTGAGGGGAGACCTGATCGCTCTCTACAACTACCTGAAAGGAGGTTGTAGTGAGGAGGGTGTCGGTCTCTTCTCCCAAGTAGCAAGCGACAGGACAAGAGGGAATGGCCTCAAGTTGTGTCAGGGCAGGTTTAGGTTGGATATTAGGAAAAACTTCTTCACAGAAAGAGTANCCTCTCTGGGCAGCCTGTCCCAGTGCTCTGTCACCCTCACGGTGAAAAAGTTTTTCCTTACGTTAACCCGGAACCTCCTATGCTCCAATTTGCACCCGTTGCCCCTTGTCCTATCGCTTAGTGAGGCCGAGAAGAGCCTGGCTCCATCTTCCCGACACTCACCCTTAATATATTTATAAACATTGATGAGGTCACCCCTCAGCCTCCTCTTCTCCAAGCTAAAGAGACCCAGCTCCCTCAGCCTTTCCTCATAAGGGAGATGTTCCACTCCCTTGATCATCTTTGTGGCTCTGCGCTGGACTCTCTCTAGCAGTTCCCTGTCCTTCTTGAGCTGAGGGGCCCAGAACTGGATGCAATACTCCAGATGCGGCCTCACCAATGCAGAATAGAGGGGGAGGAGGACCTCCCTCGACCTATCTAGTAGGCATAGTGGTGTTAGGTTGACGGTTGGACTTGATGATCTCGGAGATCTTTTCCAACCTTAGGGATTCTATGATTCTATAATGAAAGCAATCAGCATCCTCACAAATTATTCTGTGTTTTGCATAAAATCCAGCTGATATGAAACACCCTTCCTATGAAACTGTTTGAGATAAGAGTTTCGTCATTTAGTTAGTCTCTGAGCCTGGAGCTGTCAGCCTCCTGCGAGTACATGGCATCGCACTGACAAGGTGACACAAAAAGCGACAAGCAAGAAACCAGAGGCTCAGATTTTGGGAGCAGCGAGAAAGTAACATCCTTTCTGAAGGGTGAAAGGGAGAAAAGGTTTTGAAGCTCAACACGTTTTTTAAATTGTAACAAAGACCCAAGCACAAAGCCTTTCTGGTGGGGTCCTTTTCAGATGTGCTTACCCCTCTTACATATTGTTCTCTCTTTTTTACGCTTCTTTGCTTATGAGGAGGTAGAGCAGCTGCTGTCATAATTCTAGTCATCTTGATTAGCAGCAGAGACTTCTGTCTGGATGCACGGACTGGAAGGAACTTCATGCACAATGAAGTTTGTGGTGAAACACCTCTGGTGCCCTCTAGAGTTCCCTGATTTCGATGATCTCTCTCGTTCTGGCTTCAGATTCAGCCAGCTGAGAGGAACAAGACTGGTTCTTAGTGCTGAGGTACTAGTAATCAATAAATTGTTCCTTTCTTCTTCCTTTTTCTTTCTTTCTTTTTTTTTTTTCTTTCTTTTCCTTTGCTTTTTATTTACCAAAGTTATTAGAGTTCCTTCCTCTGGGATTTTTTCCTCACTCCCTTTCCCAGGGATTCCCTCTTCGATCTTTCCATAACAAGGGTTCGATCACCTTCTCCTGCTCTGTTGATGACCAAAATCCTTTTGCAAGGGTGTGAATTTCTAATATTGTCGATTATTTTTATCACGAGTTTTATGACATATTCCCTTAAAGTCACTATTTATGGAGTCAAGAGATCAGGTGACAATCTGTTTCCTTTTCTTTGTCCTCTTCATGAATGAAAAAACAATGAAAATGCTAATGAAAAAACAATTACACACTCATCAAAGATGGAAAAAAGCTTGGGGGACTTGATTTGTTTTTCAGTCCAGCAGTTAAGATGTTTTAAGACATTTAAGGCACTCTTGTGTTTCCAAAAAAAAAGGAATGCCACCCCTTCATTTCCAAATGACTAGGTTACAGAGTTGCACTGTTCCTTGCCATCAGCATGTTTATAACGCTTAATTCTTGGTCTTTCTCATTTGAGGAGGGCAATGGGGCTTTTCAGCTACGTTAACTGCCTACTGGAAAATGTCTAGGCGTGGTAGCAAGAGTCTCATTCATTTCTCTGCCTCCCCATAGGGCAGAGAGGTGACTGTTAACTAAGTAAAAGGAGAAACTGAAGGAGCTGATGGCTGTGTGAGGGACATGCTGACTTTTTTTTCAGCAGCATCCAGTCATCTTCGGTCTGTGGTCTCTCACTGATGCATTTGGCTCTGCAGGTAGTAATGGGCTGCAAGACCACATTACATCCACAGTTAGGCAGAAGCTTGTACGTCTTTTTCTCATTGAGAACCAGCAAGTCACAGTGTTATCCAGTGTTTTATTTGGAGGATATAATGAGTTATGCTGGAAACATTTCTTGGCAAACATTCAAGGGCTTCTGTGAGCACCATGTGCACCACAGTGCTGTGGCTTAATCTTTGATCTATAGCTGAGAAACACACCATAGTCACAGTCTTGGATGCTTCTGATATGTTCCCTGGGCAATTCTCCTAATGTGGAAAATCAGTTTCAAGGTCTAATATATACAGAGCTAAAACAGGATATTTTGGAAATATGGGGCATCAGCTCTAGCATCATCTTCTTACTTTCTCCATTGCTTTTACATACGGTAGAAGGAGGTCCATCTGCTTAGGAGAACACATCCTTAACACACTTGTTTGGTTACAAACAGAAAACAAGCATGAGGGCGTACTTTGCAAGGCAACTTTTGTATGTGCCTTTTGCCACCCTGATCCCATAGAATACTTATCCATGTAATACATACTGTCTATGTTTCAATGTTTACCTTGACTATCACTCTAACTCGTGCCGTGGTTAGGCCTACTTACCTTCTGAAGTAAAGTTATCACAATTTAATTCTCTAAGCAACCTTCACAGGACAGACCTTGAAATCAACAGAAGCACCTCAAAGTCAATAGAGGCACCTCTAACTTAGGATGTTACTTGTATCAGTGAAGAGATAAAAATCTTTTTCCATTTTCTTTACAGCCATCTAAAGTCTTATCAGATCTTATTTGTCATCTGCTATGTGTTGTTTAATTTGGATAGTCATGAAGTGGTTTTCACATTCAAAGTTCTAAGAAAAATCCAACCAATAAGTTCAAGCTTGCTTTTTCTTCATTATTATTGTTTTAAAGTATGTATTTATTTTAAATGAGGGTGTAAACATTCAGTGCAGATGGCCTCTTCGCCTCCCACTGAGAAGGAATCTGGTTTTTTTTGCCACATGTCAGAGTTTTACCAGCCTGGGGTATGGAGGAGTCCTTGAGGTAGTTGCCAAATGAGAGTCCAAGCCTTCAGGCACGCTTGGATCTTTTCACTTTTAAGTAAGGCCATCATTAAAACATGAGCAGACATAATTGCATCATAGTGCTGGGCAGAATTGCAGGCAGGTCTGGATGTCCTTAAGCATAAGGATTTATAATATGTTGGCCTGATATTCGTTGTCTTCTTTCTGCAGCTCTCCACGCACAGTACCAAAATCAGAAATTTCAGCCTTGCCTTTTAGAACAATAAAGTTAGTTTACAGGAGTTGTAATGAGATGCACTACAAAGCTGAGAATACCCACAAGGCTCCGTCATGAAAATACCGTGTTTAATTTTAGGCTTTTAAACAGAAATGAAAGTATTATAGTGAAAGCAACTTGTTTCATAGGTGTGGAGCACACCAAAAATGAACCAATTTCAGTGGGAGCTCAGTTAGCCTGAAAAATCAGGCAACTAAATTTGACTTTCAGGAAACATATTTGAATGCTTTGCCACTAATCTTCTGTCTGTCATGTCTGATTTAAATGTAAAATCAGATTTCCTCCCCAACTTGAAATTCACTTTCATCAGCAAAAGGAAATTATTCAACTTTCTTAGATTTTTCGAAGACTTTAACTTGCAGAGAAATAAAGTCCACCAAAATTAGAGCAAGGGGAATTACTGATAAAAATATAAGATAAAGATAATATCTCTTGGCCTTTTTATGCTCATTAGATAAAGTGAGGCTAAAAAATAAACCCTCACAGGAGCATGGCAAGGAGGGCTGGTCAGAAGTTTTCCATAAAATAGTTTCTCCTAATAAGCTTCATGGGAAAATGAGTAGGGTCTGCATATCCTCATCTGTGGAGAAGAATATATTCATCAGGAACTGAAAACAGAGTTGTCATGAGACTCTGCAGCACCACTTAGGGTTAACTTTTTTTATAAAAAATACAATGCTATCTCAAAAAAAAATTAAAAAAACCAAACCTGCTCTGGTTGATTAGTGGTACAGAAGAGGTGAAACTGTAAAGGAGATAGACACCTAACTCATCCCACAAAATCCTTGTCCTATGAACAGTTTTTCAGACCAGAAGTTTAAGATTCTGCTCAGGATAAAATACTCATATCTAGGTGTTTCAATATAAGCTTCATGTCTTAGCTTCCCATGTAGTCAATGAAGATCTAGGACCAGATATAGCTGAGCAAACAGTAGCAGAGTCTTTAGATGCTTTTAGGTATGCCGTCAGCCCATTCCTGTTTTAAAAAAGATGCTGTTCTCCTGTAAGCCTTCTGCATTACCTGTTCACCTGACACAGACATCTTGTCACCATAGGGCATCTCAAATTGCACCAAATACACATTTTTATTCAGCTTGATAGACCCCTCAGTGTAGCCAGAAGAATGGTGCAGCTCACCATCAAGGAGACACATCCATTTCACGTGCTAGTTCATTTTCAAGACTTCTCTGACGGTATTGAATAAAGCCCCAGGGCTTAATTCAGTCACCTAAATGTTGGCACCTAATGCCATGTGAGATACACAAGGGTAACCTACCTTGCCTCAAAACACCCAGAAGCATGGTGGACTTAAGATCTGTATCATATCTAGCAAATCTGTGCAGGTGTTTCAGATGTCATAGGACATCTCAAATCACTGTAGACTTTATATATAGGAAACAACTTTATGGGAGTTTAGGCTCTGTTGATGTATACACCTAAAAGTTGACACCTACGCTTATATCAAATTTTGTCCCATTTTGGTATTTTCTACAATTTTGTTGAGCATTTGAGAAGATTAAAGTTTTCTATCCTTGTTCTTAGCCCTACAGATCATTTCTGAGACAATCTCTAAGTTTTCACTATAGTATTCCCATTGTGTTTCCATGAGCTATTATAGTACTATTATAGTACTACATAGTACTATTCCTTTGATTCAGGAGTTGAAAGGTTTGATTTCTATTCAATCTTCTGTTAACCTTACTATTTACATGTACTGAAAAATAATGACTACAGATGTTTCCAACATTTAAAATAAACTGGTTTCTTTTGCATGTAAGATCATAAATATTTTTATGTATGTCTCACTATAGTTAGTTCCCCAGATCAGGTCCCAGAAAATCACACAAGCAGTGTAAAAATCATGAGAAGTTATAACCAGTAATGATACAGGTGAATTTCCCTTTTCTTGCTTTCTGGTATTGTTAGCTACGTCACATTTTCATATCTGTGGACTTAAGAAGGCTAGAAATGATGATAAAATGCAACACAAAATCTTGAAACCACCTGACTCCTAAAACGACTTGAAAGGGTTAAAAGTACTCTTAACTATATACTAGCATTGATCTTGGTTTTACTAGTATTAAAAACATGATTTACAATGATGATGATGATGATAATTTTTATTTTCCTTGTATGCCAGTTATTTCTTAAAAAAAAAAAAAAAGAATTAAAATTAGATATGTTTATCTCTTTTTAATGATAAATTAAAAAGATCCAGATATTGCCACAAGTCCAGACTTCGAGTCCAGCATATAGTTAGACAAAAAAAAAAAAAAAGCAATTGGTGGGCAATTGGGTGATGGTTTTGGCCCAAAGAGTAAATGGGGTTACATCAGGCTGGCGGCCAGTCACTAGTGGGGTTCCCCAGGGCTCCATTTTAGGGCCAGTTCTTTTTAATCTTTTCATAAACAACTTGGCTGTAGGACTGGAAGGTGTTTTGAGCAAGTTTGCAGATGATAGTAAATTGGAAGGAGTNCTGGGGGATGATGCGCTGCAGAGCAGCTGTGCTGAGAGGAACTGGGGGGGTCTTGGTCAATAGCAGATTGAACACGAGCCAGCAATGTGCCCAGGCTGCCAGGAAGGGCAACTGTGTCCTGGGAGGCACCAAGCCCGGCATTGCCAGCCAGGCCAGGGATGGGATGGTCCCATTCTGCCCTGTGCTGGGGTGGCCTCACCATGAGTGCTGGGTGCAGGTTTGGGCACTACAGGACATATAACTATTGGAGAGTGTCCAAACGAGAACAACCAAGATGGTGAAGGGTCTAGAGAGGAAGGCATATGAGAAGAGGCTGAAGTTCCTTGGCTTGTTCAGCCTGGAGAAGAGGAGACTGAGGGCAGACCTCATGGCGGCCTACAGCTTCCTCATGAAGGGGAGCGAAGGGGCAGGCGCTGATCTCCTCCCTCTGGTGTCCAGCGATAAAACCCCAGGGAATGGCATGGAGCTGCCCCAGGGGAGGGTTAGGGTGGAGATCAGGAACAAGTTCTCCACCCAGAGAGTGGTGGGGCACTGGAACAGGCTCCCCAGGACAGTGGTCACCGCCCCGAGCTTGACTGAGTTCAAGCAGCATCTGGACGATGCTCTTAGTCATCTGTTCTGATTGGGCTGGTCCTGTGTGGGGCCAGGAGTTGGACTCAATGATCCTTATGGGTCCCTTCCAACTTGGGATATTCTGTGATTCTATGATTCTATGATTCAAAAGTCTTGTGGTATTATTAATTGATGTCTGCAAAATAGTCCTTGTAAATATTTAATTATCATTTTCCTCTCATTACTAACTGGGGATAAACATAAATTCTTGCTTTGAAAAGTGCCTGGAGACTGATGGATAAACATTCTAAAAGTGAGTTATTTGTTAATAGCCTTGGGGAGACCTTTTATAAAAGACTAAGCCAGTCCCAATCTGAAACAGAGAGATATATTCAAACTGAGTTCTCATTTTGGACTCCCATATGTTTGGTGTCTTCCTTAGGATATTGGCTTTCCTAACAAACAGGGTTCCCATGTCCAACAGACATGAGTTATCTTTTATCACCCTAAACATATCTTGGAGACTTTTCCATGTTTTTCCTTGATACTTCCAGCATCCTAGTAACTGTGTGTCCTATATAACCTCTTTCCTTTGGTCCCTGATTTTTCATTTTTTTTCTAAAACAGCTGGAAAGGCTGAGAAGGCAAAGTGCAGAGGAGAGGGGTCCTCACTGAAGTGAAATGTTCCCATTTCTGACCTATGCACGGTTCTCTGCATTAGAGCAGTATTTAGTGATGTGGTGCCTAAGATACCCGGAGCATCCCATTTTGAAAATAGTTACTGTTTTATCAGAATCACTGTAATGTCTAACCCAAACCAATATGAAGTATTAATTTCTTAAATATGTCCACAAACTCAGAAATCAGCTTCCGTTCCTCTCCTTGTCTTCTTTCTGCCCTGAGCAGAATTGGGATAACTGAAATCAGTCCTTTAAAAAATGCAACCTTTGAAATAATTTTTCATTTACTTTTCTAAATTAAAATTAAAAATCTGGAGAGATTAATTGTTTGCTTGGTTTTCACTTAGCACTTATCAAAATGCATCATTATAACAATGACAATAATTTTTTTTGCTCATAATAAGGTGTCTAATACAACTTGAGTTTCCCTGGCCTTTACATCAACATCTTATACTGTACACGTAAGGTATAGGCAAACAAGGCTGAAGTCGATTACCTAAAAATTGGTCTCTAGTTGGGCTTGTTCAGCCTGGAGAAGAGAAAGCTCTGGGGAGACCTAATCATGGCCTTCCAATACCTAAAGGAGACCTACAGGAAAGCAGGCGAGGGGCTGTTTCTGAGGGAGTGCAGTGACAGGACAAGGGGTAATCGGTTTAAACTAACAGAACGGGGATTAGATTGGATGTTAGGAAGAAATTCTTTACTGTGAGGCTGGTGAGGCACTGGAACAGGGTGCCCAGAGAAGCTGTGGCTGCCTCTGGCTCCCTGGCAGTGCCCAAGGCCAGGCTGGATGGGGCTTTGGGCAGCCTGGGCTGGTGGGGGGTGTCCCTGCCCATGGCAGGGGGGTTGAAACTAGATGATCCTTGTGGTCCCTTCCAACCCAAACCATTCTATGATTCTATGATTTCTGATATTTTAAGGTAGCTGAGGCATCCTCATAGAGATGGTATCTAAGAGATGGGACCTGTAGGAAACTTGCACATTTCTGGATCTGCAGATGGAAGCCGGGCTGGATTTCCACAACATCTCAAGTGACTGTAGATACATATGTGTGCACGGAACTGTTCCTCTAAGCTAAGATGAGATTAACTCACTACAGCACTGCCTGGCAACTGCATTAATGCATCATTTCAGTAGCTGTTAATTGAGGAGCACCACTGAAATTCAGCTATTTTGCAGTGTGGGGAAAAAAAAAAACAAACAAGGAAAAAAATCAATGTTATCTTGAAAAAACACCTTATTTGCATGTTAAATCTACACTAGTAAATTCAGCACCACCAGGGCAACACCGTTTGAACTTGGTTATTTTTATTGTTGCTTGATTAGCGTGGACCATGAACTTAGACTGGCTGACCTAGCCCTATGTGAAACATTTCCTGGATGTTCTCTGGGCATCATTGGCCAGGACCTATTCTCAATAAGCAGTTCAGATTTCACCCTGTTGGATGCTCTGAGGGCTTAGCAGCATGGATATGGCCAAACCATGCCAGTTGTGCTGAGGGCCAGAGACTGCACCTTGGCATTGCTCAATTTCCTAGTACAGATGCAGCCATACGTTCACATAGAATAACCAGATTTTGTTGTTCAAGATTCTGGTCTAGGAGAGTGAATAAACCACACAGAATGGGTTTCATATACCTGAAAAGGGGGAAGCCAAACCTTCTGGGACTGGAAAAGTAGCAATGTTGGAGAGCCTAGGGCATGGATCCTCTCTTGACCTTTCTGAAGTCAACAACTCTGGGTCAATCTGCAACAGCCAAGGATCTGTCTCAGTGTTTCAGAACTGAGACTCCTACCAAAACCAACCTTTGAAGCTGTATGTAGTCTGCTCTTCTGCTCTACTCTTTTCTGTTTCTCCCATAGGTAATAAATAGTTTAGGGAGTAAACCTTGAATTTCACTATAGCAAAATGAGTGTACTGTAAACTCTTCGACGTATGTGAGTGCATTTATATTTATGGGCATGTGTGTATTTCTTTTTCTTTTTCTATCTCCTTCCCATTTGTAGTTTGATAACTCATGGTTTTGGAACTCCTGCAATATGTGCTGCCCTAAGCACTTTCCAAACTGTTCTCAGTGAAATGCTGAACTACTTGGAAAAGCACACATCGCACAAAAACGGAGGAGCGGCGGAATCCGGCCAAGGACACGCCAACTCGGAGAAAGCCCCCCTGCGGAAAACTTCAGAGGCTGCTGTGAAAGAGGGCAAAACAGAAAAGACAGACTAGCTACATCAAACAGAATCTATTTCAAGAGAGTCTTGCTGCTGATATTTTTTTTAAATATATATATCATTGAGGGCGATTTATCTCCAGNTTATAGGAGGGGTGTTTATCCCAAATGGACAAAAAAAAAAAAAAAAGGAAAAAAAAAAAAAAAAAAGAAAAAAAAAAAAAAAAAAGAGAAAGATTAAAACAGAGAGAAAGAGGGAGCGTGAGAGAGGAAGTATTCAACCCTAAGAACAGCAGTGTACAGTAATTGTGTGATGAAATTGTCACTTTTTTAAAATTTATGTTGCTCTAAACTACCTTTTCGTGCACGTAGTATTTGATTGTTCTGAATGATACACTAACACTGTTTTTTACAAGCACTTCTGGACTTGGCTGAGGTGGCACATGAAATTTGAAGCACTTTCTTCTCCGGCAGCACAATTAGGGCCAGCACATCAGTTGTGGGACATGCAGTTCCAGCATCCTGGCTTTGCTTGCATGCTGGATAGATTGGAAGAAGGGCTTCCTCTGATCCATCGGAAATGCCTGATCTACTCACCGTTGGGAAAACAATATGGAAACCTGGCAAAAGAGGAATTCTTGGGTCACGGGACAAATGAACCATTTGGTGTTGGGGGCTGCTCATCCCCACGTGGGAATGTACAATAAAGCTGCACTGGAATGAGGCCAGAACCTGTTGGGAATCTGTCCTGACCATTCAAGCAGCAGCTATGGTGTCTCTTGTGAAAAGAGCATGGCAGACTAAAATGAAAGAAAATCTTGATAGTTTCAATAAGAGCCCTGATCCATCTGTGAACTTCAGATGAAATGATAGCATGGGCTTCTGGCCTTCCTCTATCTTCTCAGCCCCTGGTCCCACAACACTGCAATCTGCCATACCTGGGTCTCTGTTCAACAGGATCAGTGCAGGCAATCTGAGTCACCTTTTGTGTTGCCTTGATTTTATGATGCTACTTTTCTTCAATGGCTTGTTTCTGCAGCTTTATTGTCTTTAGAAACCCGGCTGAGGTGCAGAGGTCTAACAGAATCCACTCACTGAAAAGAAAATAAAACAAGACCAAAATGACAAGTAAGACAGATTGGCTTGGTCCACAGCAGCTAAGTTGTAATAACCTTGTTAATGTACTTTTGAAATATTACTTTACCACCTACCACACATCCTCACACAGAAGACATTGGAGGCATAGCTTGACCTCAAACCTCTTGTAGTCAAGAGACTTTTTCCAGCCACATTCTAACTTTTTCTTCATCAAGACTTTTATTCCGTTCTTATTCTTGTTTCTCTGACATGACTTTATTGAGAAAGTTAAGAAGGATTGGTATTACAGGGTGGCGTTATGCTGGCCATTTAAACGCCTTTTTAAGATCAGCAGAACCAGACCTTTTCTTCCAAGGGACAATTAATCTCTTTCTAATGTAGGAAATAATATAATTGTCCTCATGTAAGTGTTTAGAGCCATTTGAGATGTTTTAAGATATTTAAGACAACCACAGAGTTTTGAGAGATATGACATGAAACCTATAGGAGAACTGGATTCATCTGGAGATGGAGATGGAGGATCCCAGAAGACAGCACTAGGTACCTATGGGTGGCCATTTGACTTGCACACTAAATGTCTAGGACAGATAGAAGGGATCATCTGGAAGTGTCTGTCATTCCCCACAGATAGTAGTTGGAATGTAACGGTGGCATTTTGCATTGTACACGACTCTAGCTGGATTAATCACCCTCCTCCTCCTGTAGTCAGTGGAGGGAAAACGGCACTTACAGTATGCAGTTTATCTCACCTCAAAGGAATGATGAATCATGCTCTGGAAGTGTGCACTTTTCTCAACTAGGTATCAAGGACACCAAGGATAAAAGTGTAGACACATGTGTCTCCACTGTAGCTTTCCAGAACTAGTTAGCCGGCGTTACATCATGGATGACCAGCTTTAGACTAAACCTAGAGACTATGACAAATATCCGAGGACATTTACAGCCATTAAGTAGGGAGTCAAACTGAATTAACAAGATCAGCCTTGCCTTCCAAATGTATGGAAGGAAAGAGAGTGTTTATGGCATGATGCTGTTCCTCTTGAGGTCAGCAAGGACATTGCCATCCCAGTGAGAAACATGCTAGGAGCTAATGAGTCCCTATTTGCTTGCATAAGGAAATAAAATAAAAGTAAAAATAATAAAGAAATCTTATGATTTTGCCCAGATTTGTCCTTTCTCATGGTAGGTATATAACTTTATAACTTAGATACCTACTTTAGTGCTATCTAGGCATCCTCTATGTATCAAGGGAATTAGATGTATCTCCATGGGACTCCACCTCCTTAACACACCAAGACCAGCTAAGTACCTCACAGAACTTAAACTTTACTGAATGAATTTTTCATTCCAGTGCCCCTGAAGAAGTGCTAAAATCAAATGAATGATCCTCAGAGATGTCTTCAACAGAAACATTGTGGAACTGTTCTAGAACACGAAATACTTGCATGTGAAAGTAGGTACCCACAATTAAAAGTGAAAGGAAGCTCATTCTGCTTTTTCTATTGCCAAAACTGAGGGAGAGGCAAGGAGAGTGGGGAAAAAAGAAGTTCAACTGTGTCAGATACACAGATTTGCTGCTTGCACTTGCAGATGTATTGTAAAGGAATTTATTTGTGGTCCTTTAGTTCAAGATGTGAATAGCTTTAAATCAGGTTTTAAGGGAGGCAGAAAAAGAGGAGAAAAAGAATTTTTAATCCTTTTTAATTTTTTTTTCACTAAAATATCAATCTCCTGGAGAAGAATGAATGCCTGGCTGAGCAGATTATTCTGTAAAACTGTTGAGAAAGTAGCATTTCATTATAATCAAATCCAAACGTCTGCTATGGGAAATAATATGTATACAGAATTATTTAAAATATTTACTGACTTAGTTTATGGTCCAAGGTCCCAACAATAATTTCTTTAAAGACTTACATCTTTTATTCTTACATAATCATCATGAGCCTCTGCTCTGCAGACAACAAATTCTTTTTACCTGGATTATCATCTGATTTATTGATATTAATAAACCTGAAGCCCCAGAACTTCAAATCTTTAAGTTAATGTCCCCTACATATTTTCTGTAAGATTCAATACAGATCTGATTCAACTTGATAGAACTGCCGTATGTTCTTACCATTAAGAGATTATCTGCATTTATGTCCCCATCTTTCTGGTTTTTTCTTTACTATCTTAGCACATTTTAAAAGCAAAATTGTTTTTAAAAGGTAGCTGTGAGGTTTGTTGACATTCACAAGTTTTCTGTTATTTTTAACTGTACTTAATTATTTCATTGAGAGAAAAAATAATCATTCCTGCCTTTTTCTGCTGAACTAGCTATCAGAGCAGTTTGGTGTCAAAATGCCTTTGGTTTTTTAAATTAGAACTTTCAGTGTGGTTTTAAGCAGTGAATTCACTGATTTTCCTGTTAAAATCTCAGCCTCAGCTCTCATCCACTTATACCTGCACTACGTTCCTATGTTGGGTTTTTTTAAATTTATTTTCTTAGTCCTTGTCTCTATGGAAATGTTCCCATCTCAAAACACATTCATGATCAGCCTGAAGGAAGGGCATGGTTTGAAGTTAGTGGGTGCTCACTGGTAGCAAATTCAAATATATGTCTACCTTTTTGACTTTGAAATTAATCTGATATGAAAAAAAAAAGTTCTCCCTTTGAGAGATCATGGAATTGTTTATTCCATTCAGGTTAAAAACATCAAAGGAGTACAGAAAAGTGTCCAAACTTCCATGGCCAGGGCAATGAATTGTTATGATTTTTGAAATCCCAAGAAGAGATTAATAGCTCAGGTGCAGTCTGAGTATTTGGCTCCTGTTGTACTTCAGCCCATTTCTCAGCTTTGTATCCACTACACCTTTCACAACACAAATCTCAAAACACTTCAAGTAGGTCTCTGAACTTACTTCTTATACTAAGCCCTGACACATTTGACTCACCAAGACCAGCAGTCAATGCTTGGGTTTATTAGCAAATTCCTCATGAAGTAAACACACTGACTAACCACATGCCTTTCTTTCTAGCACAAGGTGTTACTACTCACTGTGAGTACAATGAGTTCATGTGTTGACTAAGCTTAGAAGGTAAGTCTCTGACAGAGCTAGGAGTGACGTTCTCACCTCCAACCTCTTCTCTAAGAATTGAATCTCTCTTCACACAGTCCTTCATTAGTATCATTACATGGCAGAGATGTAGAGCAAAGGGAGAGTTTTATGCAGATGATGTATGGCCTGTAAAGGGGGGTGAACCACAGACAAGCAATGATGACCCTGCCACTTACAACTGAAGACTGTCAAGAATTCTGTCCTTCATGCTGCCGTCTTAAATCCTAACTTCTTCTGGGTGTCATTCTGTTGCCTTGGAGAACTGGCACAAGAGGTGAATTTGGACCTTCAATTTCCTTCTTTTTTAAAGATAACTCCAACATTCTTTGGGAAAAGACTTCAGCTCTCCAAATCAACAAGGAATCTGCTCTTTGAAGCTTCTCTTTAACTTTTCCTAAAAACAAATCGACAAAAAATCTGCTACAAAGCAGGCACAATGTATAGTCCTTCCAAATCCTGGACCTCTGTGTAAATATTTCCCCAGCTCATCTCTTCCTTTGAACGTGATTCAGTGGCACAGCTGCGGCTCAAAATTTTGCAGCAAGGCTCCAGAAGGACTGCTTTATTGTCCTGAGAGCCAATTTCTCTAGTTGCTTTTTTTGTTTGTTTGTTTCCTAATACCAACAAGCAGTTTCAGTCTTAGGTGTCTTAGGTATCCAAAAGGGCTGCTGATGAATTCCAAGGTCGTTTGACTTTCATTTATCCTTTGGAGAGATCGTTCTGCTGCTCTAATTCTTTATTTTTAAGGACAAGGAAAAACAGCATTAATAGAAGACACAAGTCTGCAACACAAGGAAGAATCAATAAACATAATTATACAGGAACTGTATTTATAGAAATATCCTCTGCCTCTGCCCTCATTACAGGTTCAACAAGACTTCAAGTTCAGCTGTGTGGGGAAAGGGGGAGGAAGATAAAGTCATTTTCCTTTGCCAGGTGAAGGTCATTTGGAGAAGTCTGATCTTTTTTATTGCTATTCTTTATTTTGTACAATTAATTCTGTTCTGTACAGCAGCTGTTGTGATTGTATTTAAATGTGAGTGCGCACTTGGTCACCAACAAACAATGTCCTATTTTATTGGTTTGGGGTTTTCATTTGGTTTGGTTTTTTTCCTTCCACTTAATTTAACTTAATTTATAATTCAGTGGTGAAAAACATAATCTTTTATATTTCTATTTCCTATACAAGCTACCTGTTTTACATGAGTCTATGAAGATAATGACCACATTTGATCAAACATTTCACGGCAATAAAATCTATGTTGATTTAACCCTGATTTGTCTGGTGCTTGAAAATAATTTGCATCTATGGATAAATAAGGACAATGAAACACGGACAGGCACTGGATGTATGACATTACAGGACCTAGAACTTCCATCCCATAGCTAAGGTATACAAAGCAAAGGAACGGCAATAATACTATTCCCATATTATGACGAGAAGATTGTCTTATACAGAGATTAAGGGCAGGATTTATCCCACCTAATTGTAGCTATATTAAATAGTTATCTCATCTAGAATCTGTTAAACAGATTTCATTCCTGGTGTATCAAGAGAAAGATAAAGTGCAAGGCAGTTTATACTGTCCTAAAGCAGGGATTAAAGCTAAACTGAATGATTTACACTAGACTGGTCTTTCTCAGTTCACCACAGGGCCAAAGTGGCAATAAACCTAGTCCCTACCAATTGACAATGAACATAACCTAGAAAACCAGCAGACTTTGGATATTTAATATTTAGATGACCAGACTCAATCAGAATGTATACCTTCGGCTTAGTGAGGCCGAGAAGAGCCTGGCTCCATCTTCCCGACACTCACCCTTAACATATTTATAAACATTGATGAGGTCACCCCTCAGCCTCCTCTTCTCCAAGCTAAAGAGACCCAGCTCCCTCAGCCTTTCCTCATAAGGGAGATGTTCCACTCCCTTGATCATCTTAGTGGCTCTGTGCTGGACTCTCTCTAGCAGTTCCCTGTCCTTCTTGAGCTGAGGGGCCCAGAACTGGACGCAATACTCCAGATGCGGCCTCACCAATGCAGAATAGCGGAGGAGGAGGACCTCCCTCGACCTACTGACCACAGCCTTTCTAATGCACCCCAGGATGCCATTGACCTTCCTGGCCACCAGGGCACATTGCTGGCTCATGGTCATTCCCCCGTCCACCAGGACCCTCAGGTCCCTTTCCCCTACACTACTCTTTAATCTTCTTCCTGCAAGCTTAAGATTCTTTAATCTAAAGATTCTTTAATCTAAAGAATCCAAAGATTCTTTAATCTAAAGAAGATTCTTTAATCTTCTCCCTGCAAGCTTACAGCAGTTCGTTTCCAAGCCTTGCTTCAGCCAAGAGTCTGGGTTAATTGTCAATGCTCCCACTCCAGAATTTGATCCCAGTGTTGTGGCACAAGGTTTGACCCTTCACAGGCAGAAACAATGGGAATTAAAACACAAACAAACAAACAAAACGTCTTCAGACATAAATAGCACTTTCTTTCAGGTATGACTTGAAGGAATGCTAGCTTAGATGTTTAGCCAAACTTTTCAAAACAAATGGATCTGAAAAGTTTTACTGAAAAAAATTAAAAAATAAGGATTTTTAAAGCTATTTCCTAGACACACTGTTTCAAAACTGTTTGGGAACATGATGACAATCCTTCTTTTAGTACTGTTTCAGTGCTTGCAGAAATGACTTTATGAGCAGTTCTAGACAATGACATACCAAGGGCAAAGCCACAATGGCAGAAACTTCAGAAGCATTTCACGTGAAAAAGGAAATAGTTGAGGAGGCAGTTTCTACACGTTTAAATTTGGTTTATCCAAACCCCACCTCTGTTCCCTAACAAATGAACTCTCACTAATTAATATTATGCCTCTAATCTTCTGGGAAATACAGTTTCCCAGGTACTGTAGTGAATTCTTCTGATCAGTTCTGTATGTGCTCTTCTGCAAAGTCAGAGGGAACACAACTGTAGCAAATTCATCAGTATTTTAAATACAGTCACATGAGAGGTTACCTCTCCTATCTCTCTTCACTTTGGTGTGTAAATTTTCCACTCACTCCATTAAAACAAAAAGAAGATAAACCCACTGAGATTTGCAGAAGTGCAATGCCAAAATACATGTCAATGTGTACAAGTAGCCTCTAATTTGTAGATGCTGCAACATACTAGAAGATGAAAAGGAAAAAGTAATGGGAAAAAAATCCATCTCTATTTGATTTTATATGTGTAGTGGGTTGACCCTGGCTGGATGCCAGGTGCCCCCCAAAGCCACTCTATCAGTTGGAGAGGGGAAAGAAAATATAACAAAAGTTTCATGGGTTGAGATAAGGACAGGGTCACAGGCAAAGCAGACTCCACTCAGGAAAATTAATTTAATTTATCGCCAATCAAATCAGAGTCGAGTAATGAGAAATAAAACCAAATCTTCAAACATCATGTTCCCACTTCTCCCTTCTTCCCAGGCTCAGCTTTACTCCCAATTTTCTCTACCTCCTTCCCCAAGAGGGAATGGGGATTGCGGTCAGTTCATCACACCGTGTCTCTGCTGTTCCCTCCTCCTCAGAGGAGAACTCCTCACACTCTGCCCCTGCTCCAGTGTGAGGTCCCTCTTATGAGAGACAGTCCTCCATGAAATTCTTCAGTGTTAATCCTTCCCACAGGTTGCAGTTCTTCACAAACTGCTTTGTCACAGGTCCCTTCCACAGGGTGCAGACCTTCAGGAGCAGATTGCTCCAGCATGAGTCCCTTCCACAGGGTCACAACTCCTGTCAGCAAACATGCTCCAGCTTGGGGTCCTCTCTCCCACAGGTTCACAGGTCCTGCCAGGAGCCTGCTCCAGCATGGGCTTCCCATGGGGTCACAGCCTCCCTCAGGCGTCTCCACTTGCTCTGGTGTGGAGCCCTCCACAAGCTGCGGGGGAATCTCTGCTCCCCATCATCTTTCTTCCATGGGTTGCAAGGGGACAGCCTGCCTCAACATGTTTTACACCACAGGCTGCTCTGGCACCTGGAGCATTTTCTCTCCCTCATTCTTCATTGACCTTGATGTCTACAGTACAGAGTGGTTTCTCTCACATTTTCTTACCACTCTCTTTGGTTGCAATTGCTCCTGGTGGGTTGGTTTGGGTTTTTTTCCCTTCTTAACGCTATTATCCCAGAGGCCCTACCCCCGTCGCTGATAGGCTCAGCCTTGGTCAGCAGTGGGTCCATCCTGGAGTCAGCTGGCATTGCATCTGGGGGAAGCTTCTAGCAACTTCTCACAGAAGCCACTCCACTACCAAAATCTTGCCATGCAAACCCAATATAATATACAAACTACGTATAGAGACCTTCTGCAAATGAACGTTCAAAGTAAGCAATCAGCCAAAAAATTGACTAAATCTGTAAAATGCTGAGTTTCCTGAATTCCCAGAATTAGCAGAATTGATGAAGTATGCATGGTAATATTTGTCCATGTGTTCAACAACAGAACTCCCACTTGCATTATAGAGTCTAGGTGTTCACTTATATTTAGTTGGAAAATACAGTTTTGTTTCTAGGTAGACACCAAAAGCCAAACCTAGAAAAGGTCTAGCCTTTTAGCTACTGTTTAGGTTCACCTCCCATAGAAAAGACGTGAACAAGAAATCAATGGGAACTTCTACTCTTAATGGAAAGGGCGTTATGCCCTGGGCAAAGTTTATGTTTGTTTTTTTAATGGAATGATATTTGATTTAGTGGTATAGAAATTAAGTTTCTGAAGCAACTCAAAATGTCAAGGTTTTGGAGAAAGGATTACTAGAATTACACCACTGCATGGGACAGAGTTCTGCTCATCCAGGATCTAGCACACTAGATCCCACGCACTAGGCCACACAAAGACAATCAAAACATAGTTTGCTGTCATTTCATACCAACAGACATACTGCAGGCGTGATTCAATCACCCACGTATAAGCATCAAGTGACATTTTAGACAGCCTTGTCTATCCTGCCTGGCTTCCCACTGCTTTTCCAGAAGGATCAAGGTCTCTCACAGCTTCACTGTAACTGTCAATCCCTTGTGTATATCTTGGCTGCTCTAGGAAATCTGAAATAGTATTAAACATCATCTTTCAAAAAGCATATGTGTACAATACAGTCTACACAGGCAGTCCAAGTTCACAGTAATACAATTTTGATTCAGTTGCCCACACACAGACATCTGCTGTCATTTCAGTAGTCCAGGAGTACTCTGGTTGGTGTCCATCTACCAACCCAGAAGATAACGGGCTTCCCACAGATCCCTATGGATTGATCTTAGCAACGTATATAAACACCTCATAGGGGGAGTAAATCAGACAGAACCAGACTCTGGTCAGTAATATCCAGTGACAGCACAAGAGGTGATGGTCACAAATTGAACTGTAAGAAGCTCCATTAAAACATGAGAGAAACTGTGAATTTATTTGAACTCTGGGCTAGGTTGCCCAGAGAAGTTGGAGAGTCTCCACCCTTGAAGATACTCAGAGACTGACAGGACATGGCTCTGAGCAATGTGCTCAAGATCACCCTGCTCGGTGCAGGGTAGGTTGACTAAATGATCTTGAGGCATCCTTTCCAACCTCAGCTATTCTGTAATTCTGTGAAGCCTTTGGGCTCAGCTCAAGGACCAAGCAGCTTTTGAGATAAATAAGGTATCCTGCACCTTCTGTAGGCACTTTTGCAGAGAGGACATATGTCACATTTTCAAGCCTCACTCTGACTCCTTAGATACTCTAGTCCATAAACGCATGAAACTGTGAAAATAGCAGTCGCCTTGCATTTATTTTAGTTCTGTACTGGTACCTGTGCCGATACAAGACAATGTACTGGTGGTACATAAACAGCTTCATCACCTTATGAAACTCAACTTCTGCATCTAAAGCCTTGGACTGATCATATAATAGCAAGAGGATGAGTCCTATTACTATTACCACCCAAAGCCATCTATCTTTCAATGGGGTTGGGGTCTTTTTTTAATTATAATTTAATGCATTTAACACAAGTACTAATGAACCACTCTGGGCCATCATTATGGCCAGCTAAATTAAGAAGTTATCAAAGCATTGAGTCTTTGCCAATTACGATACAGTGTGAAGCCAGTAATAAAACTACACAGAAAATTAGGAATGGTCAGTAGAGAGCATATTAGTGGAATTGGATGCTCTGTGAATAAAATGCTGGAAGTGTGCCACAATATTATCACCTTTTTTGTCAAATTCGGATCTGGGAAATAAATGGGAAAACTTTCCCTTGAAAATTGCCTATGATGTGAAAATAAAAATGGAAGACAACCCTTCACTCACCAGAAAAAATGTTGCACAATGAACTAGAGAAAGGTATTTCAGGAAAACAGTTTAAAAAACAACATAATGATTTAGATTTAGATTGAAAGCGATTAGGATGCAATTTCTCTCCCTTTAGTCCTGTTAATTAAAACTGAAAGTAGAAATGCTGTGGAACAAAACCACTTTTGAAAACTGCAGCTGAAGAATATAATGCTTGTAGTGGCACCAAGTGTTTTGAGTAAGGAAAAAATCTTCTGTGTCTGCTTAACGAGTAAAGTACAATATGGTAGCAGAAGGAGGTTCCAATCTTGTAGTTTTGGAGCAGAATGAATAAGTGCACTCGATCCCCCTGTCTGTCATTGATGAAGATATTAAACAGTATTGGTCCCAGTACAGACCCCTAAGGGACACCACTTGTCACTGATTCCCATCTGGACATTGAGCCATTGACATCCCTCTGGATGTGACCATCCAACTAGTTCTTCATCCATTGAACAGTCATAGAATCATAGAATCACTAAGGTTGGAAAGGACCATCAAGTCCAACC
>VWZZ01004626.1:165733-179030 GCA_013399095.1 Psophia crepitans | reverse complement strand
TGAGCTGGCAGGAGCAGGGCTGGGGGGGTGGAGGGGACTTTTTGGGGGCAGGAATGAGAAACCAGTCCCCTGGGAGCCACCTGGAGAGCAAACACCTCATTTTTTTTCAAATGCCTGTTTTTAGTATTTCACCCCAGGAAGGCTGCGGGGTGCGATGACGGTTGGGCTGATGCATTTATCAGTGTCTAAGAGCTCCAGACGAATATGTCTGTGTCTAAGAGGGTCTAAGGGTAACCTCTCCCTGCCCAAGGACTGCACGAAGGTGCTGAGTGGGTGGGATTTTTCCCCCTTTTTACCCCAAGGAGGGTAAACTTTGCAGAGGGCACAACCTTTAACTTCCAGGAGCATCGCTGCATCAAGGCAGGTTTACACCCACGGCAGCTTTTTAAACATCACACTGGGGGTGAAAAAGGGAGAGAAGGGATGGAGGAGCATGAAGGGGTTCCCATCTGTCGGGTCTTTTCCCATCAGTTCCGCTCAGTTATGCGGGGGGGACACACACTGACAGAGCGGGGTGTGACAGGTCGTCAGGCTGATTTGCCAAGCTTTGGGAGTTCCCTGGAAACCAGGTTTTGGATTTTGGAGAAGTGATGTTTGGTTGTCTAACACTTCATTCCCACCAAGAAAAGTACCTGCCTCGCCCCCAGCTCTGGCCTGAACCTGTGTGAGCTCTAAACCAGCAGAAACATGAGGGTTTGCTGTTTTTTTTTTTGCAGCAGGTGAGCAAGTTGAGGGGATGGGAGAGGGAAATGGATCCTTTCTAGTGCCTGCAGCATCCTGGCCGATGCAAACGTTGGTGCCCATCTCCAAGAGCCCCCTCTCCCCCATGCCCTAGGGGAGCAGGGCTGAGAAAACCCTTGTTATGGGACAAACCTGGGTTTTCATCCCAGGGGTGAGTGAGTTTTTTAGAGGAATATGTATAGACTCGAGGTCTATGAAGCAGCTGTGAGCCAATCTCTTATTGCAGCTCCTGAGAGATGGTGCCGAAATCCCTGGGACAGTTTGATCCTAGACCTCTACATCCAGTGGTTTTTGGTAGCAGAAGGGTCCTTCCCTGTATTTCCACCCTTGCCTTCCTCCCAGTGGGGTGCGTGAGCAGGGCCTGGCAGGTTTCCAGCTCTGCTTTCACCCCAAATCCTCAGCTTTTCTATTACAAGCAAGAAATGACCCCAGCAGCCTGGTCCAGCCCCTCCGTGGTGGGCAGGTCTTGCCTTCAGGGTCAGATAACCACGGCCTGGGGTGAGGAGTGTGTGTTGAGACACAGAAAACAGCTTGAATACCTGTTATACCGTAGTTTCGTGGATATGGATGTTGAGATGTGTGTGTCTGCATTCCTTCTTGTCTCTATGTGTGCAGGTAGAGGAATATATATATATATATATCGACCTGCAAATATTTTTATCTCCTTCCCTGGAGAGCAACGGCACCAGCCGAAGCAGCTCCTCTACACCTCTCGAAATCAGCCCAGTAAGTCCCATTTTCAGCTGACATGAAAGTTTTCCCCAAAAAGACCAATTCCTTTTGTTTCCAGGTTCAGCTGCCATTGCGACGCAGCCCCGCTCGTCCCCAGCAGCCCACGAGGCCGTCGGAGCGTAGACCTGCCGCAGCCGATGTCCCGTTAAGCATCTCTTAGCGCAATGGCTTCGTTTGTACCGCCGGCTGGATGGGCTTAATGACCTCGACCCCATCACACCCCGCTGCGTGTGTTGAAACGGGTGGGTTTAACGGTCAGGAGAGGAACCAGAGCCCTTAAAACCCACCTCGGTGCGTGTGTGCCCGTAGGTAGCGCGTCCCCATATAAAACACACGCACCACTGTCCTCTTCTGGCTGGAGCTGTTGTGTCGCAGGTACTTGTCAAGACCTGCAGGACGCTTTATTCTGGGTGAACTTGCCCAGTGCCATCCCTCCCTGCCGCACAGGATGGGACCGGGGGGCCCGACCTCGTCAGCAGCAAGTGGGGGGGGGGCTGGATGCATCAGCCCCTGGAGGCTGTGGGGTGCTGCGGTGGGTTGCCCCCCCCATCCTGGGGAGATTTAAATAAATGTTGTGGCATGCTGTAAAAGTACAGTGTCTTGGATTAAGCTGCTGTATTTCCATCCCCCAGACAGGGGCACTGTTGGATTTAATTCCTGGTACATGATATTTTGATCTTTTTCAGTTCACGGTCGGCTGAAGCTTCTCTGGGAGGGGCACAAATTCCCCTGCAAGGTGAATTTAAGATTACTGACAGTAACTTGAATTTTCTTGGTCACTTTTTCAGAGCCACCCTTAGCCAGCAAGACCCGGTAACCACAGAGCAGACAGAAACTGCTGCTTGGAAGACACCAGCGAGCACTTTGTGATGTTACCAGGCTTTAGCTGCTGCAGGGACTTGATTTGGAGACTGAGTAACCTGAACAGGCAGCGTTGCTCCCTCAAGCTGCCGCCTGTGTATTGAAGGAGCGAAGGGATGTTTGGGCAGCTCAGCCCTCGTGTGCTCTGTGCCTCAGTTTCCCCAGGCGTAACCTCGCCTTGGGCAGGGCTTTGAGATGACGATGTGAAGCCATGCGTGGCCTTACGGCTCTGTAAAGCAGGAGTATGTGCTTGGGTTGGATGTTGCCTTATGCTCGTCTCTGACACGTTGTGGGAGGGAGCCTTCCCCTCTGCCATGGCTCCGATGAAGTTGGTTGCAAGCAGGGCACCAGAGCTGTCTCCTCACCTTCCTCCGGGCTGTCCCCATTGTGCGCAGGGAGAAGAGAGGATGTAGCAGAAGTCCCAATTTTAGACTTTCCCCCTTGCTCCTCCATCTTCCCTAGTTTGCAGGGGCACCAAAGGAGGGATATTACCACTCTCTCTTCCCCACTGCAGCCTTTGATTTTTCCATCTGTGTCTCTTTTCTTCCCTGACTGTCTGAAAATAAACTATCTCCCTCTCCTTTGCTTCACCACTCCCCCCAAAATGTGTCACAGCCACATCTACACACCTCCACTGCTCCAGCAGCAGAGGCAAGGTCATAGAATGACAGAATCCCCTGACTTGGAAGGGCCCCCCCAGGCCCCCCAGCCCAACCCCTGGCCCCACACAGGCCCAGCCCCATCACAGCAGATGGCTGAGAGCGTTGGCCAGACGCTGCTTGAACTCAGCCCAGCTCAGGGCGGTGACCACTGCCCTGGGGAGCCTGTGCCAGGGCCCCACCACCCTCTGGGGGAAGAACCTTCTCCTGATCCCCACCCTACCCCTCCCCTGGGGCAGCTCCAGGCCGTTCCCTGGGGTTCTGTCGCTGGGCCCCAGAGGGAGGAGATCAGCGCCTGCCCCTTGGCTCCCCCTCGGGAGGAAGCTGGAGGCCCCATGAGCTCTGCCCTCAGCCTCCTCTTCTCCAGGCTGAACCAGCCCAGGGCCTTCAGCCTCTCCTCACACGCCTTCCCCTCCAGACCCTTCCCCACCTTTGTTCCCTCCTCTGGACACTCCCCAACAGTTTTATGTCCTTTTTGTGCTGTGGCGCCCAACCCTGCCCCCAGCACTGGAGGTGAGGCCACCCCAGCGCAGGGCAGGGTGGGACCATCCCGTCCCTGGCCCGGCTGGCCATGCCGGGCTTGGTGCCCCCCAGGGCACGGTTGCCCTTCCTGGCAGCCTGGGCACACTGCTGGCCCGTATTCAAAGGTGGGTGAATGCATCTCCTCCTCCTCTTGCTTATTTGAGGGAGGGGATTCTCCCCTTTTCCTCTGCTCTGGTGAGACCCCACCTGGAGCACTGCGTCCAGCTCTGAAGTCTTCAGTCCAGTAAAGACGTGGGCCTGTTGGACTGGGTCCAGAGGAGGCCACAAAAAGGAGGGACACCTTTCTTATGAGGACAGGCTGAGAGTTGGGGTTGTTCAGCCTCAAGAAGAGAAGGCTCTGGGGACAACTTATTGCAGCCTTTCAGTACTTAAAGGGGGTTTATAAGAAAGGTAAAAAGACTTTTTAGTATGACGCGTAGCAATAGGATGAGGGGGTAATGGTCTTCAGCTAAAAGAGGGGAGACTCAGACTAGATATAGGGAAGAAATGTTTCACAGTGAGGGTGGTGGGGCCCTGGCACAGGTTGCCCAGAGAGGTGGTAGATGCCCCGTCCCTGGAAGCATTCAGGGTCAGGCTGGACAGGGCTCTGAGGAACCTGATCTATTGGAGGGTGTCCCTGCTCCTGGCAGGGGGGTTGGAACTAGATGACCTTTAAAGGTCCCTTCCAACCCGAACTATTCTATGATTCCTCATCCTTTGGCCAACAGAAAATGGACAAGCAATGGCCCCTTCATGGAGGATGTTGTTGTGAGGGTTAAATAAGGGCTGGAGATGGCTGCTTTGATGTCATCCTTTACGGATGCTGGGGTGAGATGCTGCTCTCCCTGGGGAGGCACCAACGGTGCGAGCAGATATGTGCTCTGGTCAGAGGTGGTGAGAGTTTCTTATTACTGATACAGAATAGCCTGATTTCGGTGACCAGGAGCTGCCGTGACGTGGGTTAGGGTTATGCACACCCGCTGAGAAGGTGACAGGGGTGGAAAAGGAGCTCCCCCGTTGATGGGGCAGCATCGAGTTGGGCAATGAAGACCCATGGGGTGGAACTTCATCGGGGGTCAGTGTGGGGTCCAGGGTGATTAGTGACAATGTTTATAGACAGCCTGATGAGGGGGTGGGGATCAGATTGCCCAACACCACCCTGGCATGGAGGATAGCATAGCACAGCCCGGTGAAATCAGAGTGGGCAGAGAAAGTGATAACGAAAGATTAGAGAAGGGGGGAGTACTGGGGAGGTGGGGCCTCGGGGCACAGGGACAGCGATGGTGGGGCCATTGTCCTCTGGTTAAAGAGCTGGTCTGGGGACTGGGATCTTGCTCCTGGCTCTTCACCTTCTCTGTGCATTGGGGATGGGTTGTACCACAGACCTGCCTGAGGGCCCTATACTTGGAGCAACAGCTGAGGGTTAACGTGTATGAGCACCCCTTATTTTCTGATCTCCTCTTGCTGACCAGAGCCACCCCCAAAGCACAGGGGTGACGTGGTGGACTTCAAGATGCTGAACGACACACGTGCTCCAACAGAATTTGGCCTCCTCTATAAATGCTGCACGTGGGCTCGTGAACGGCATTTGTGGTTCGAGGAGAGAGCGCCTGATGGGAAGGACCCGAGTGGCTGCAGTGTCAGGCAGATGCCAGAGTGCTGCCCACAAACCAGATGGGAAATGATGCTCAGGAAAGCGGGAGGGGAAACTTCTCCCCCTCTTGAAATAGGAGCGGGTGGCAGTCCCAGCCTGCCCGCAAGCCAAGCGGCCGCTCCAACCTGCTGCCACGTTACCCCAGCCGGGGAAGCGCTCGCATCTGGGCCCTGGGCTTTGCAAAGCTGGGGCCAGCAGCCCAGTTGTGCGGGGAACAGGGAGATCCCCAAAACACCTTTTACTGAGTTAGTCTCAGCTTTCCCTTCTCCTGATCAGGGTTTTTGGAGTGCTGGGGACCTCAACTCCCACGTGCAAGGAGCAGCCCCTCTTTCTCTGGCCCCCCTCCCATGCCATTGCCCAGCCTTCCTCCTCCCTCTCTGCCTGCCAGGGACCTGCTGGAGCGTGGCCGGCGCAGAGCTGCTGGCACTTGGCCGCCTGTGCCACCGGCAGCTCGGGCCGCTCCTGCCAGGGCCGGGCAGATGGCAGGCAGGGCAGGTCGCATCCTGCAAAGCAGCGCAGAGAAAGCCCCCGTGAGAAGCTTTTGTTTTGCTGCCTGGAGCTTCTCTTTCAGGTTCAGTGTTTCCAGGGCATCGATGGGTGTCTGGGGGAGGGAATAGCCCTGGTGTCATGGGGGAGGTGTGTGACCCTTCCCAGAGAGAGCTCAGGGTGACCAGTGGTCCCCTGTCCTGCTCTGGAAGGGTGTGTGCAGCCAAGGCCCTGGGGGGAGGCTGGATGCAGCACTACAGCTTTGAAGCTTTCAGTGATGAACAGAACACGTGTTTGTCCTGCAAAGCAGGAAAATAAAGGAGAAGAAAGGACCAAGTGGGACAGAATCCGGAGAGAAAGGAGGTGATGGAGACGGCGGAGTGCAGTGAGGAGGGAGAAACACAATCCACCCAAGTGGGTACATAATTTATTTGCCCATTAGCTATTAATAAGCTGGCCTTTTGTATCAAGTCTCCCAACGTCCTTGTAACAACTTCAGGCCTTTCTGCGGAGCATCACCCTTTCTGGGTGTTCCTGTGCCACTTGCCATGCTAACATGATTCTTGATATGTCCCGTGCCTTCGTTACCACCATTCAGCTGAACGAGTAATTAATGAGATTCCCCATTACTGCAGTGTAACAGTAACCTCTGGGAAATACCCATGAGGCAGTACCATCTCCCAGGGATGCTAGGCATGCATGGCTTTGGGTGGTACTTAAAGGATAAGGTGAGTCTTTGGGGCTTCCTTGTGAGCTGGGTTAGAGCAGAATGGCCAAGCTGGTGACTTGGGCAAGCCGTGAACCTTTCCTTCCACCACTTGCTGTTCATGATTACTGCAGGATAGGATGTGGTACCTGATACCAAGATGCAGATCAGTTCAGTGTAACAAGGAGAGGTGGAGAAGACCCATGGTCAATGGGTCTTCTTTGAATGTCTCTGTCCCTGGAGACATTCAAAAAACGTGTAGACATGGCACTCCAGGACATGGTCTAGTAGACATGGTGGTGTTAGGTTGACAGTTGGACTTGATGATCTCAGAGGTCCTTTCCAACCTTAGTGATTCTATGATTCAACAAACTCATGGCAGCCTCCAGCATGTACCTTCCTTCTATCCTCCTCACCAAGCAGAAGCTAGATGGGCTTAACCCATCCCGTATATTCATAGAATCATAGAATCATTAAGGTTGGAAGAGACTTCAGGGATCATCTAGTCCAATCGTCATGGGATAAAGATGACCAGGACACCCTACCATAGGCTTGGAAGGAGCTGTCAGAGCAGCCAAAGTCTTCTACCGCTGTTCTTGGTGGCTCAGGGAATGAGGTGGGTCTTTGCTAATGGGAAGACATTTCTGCAGCCTTGGGGGATATCACCTCTTCCCTGGCATTGCCTGATGCTGCTGCTCGGACCTGAATGCAAGGCCGCTTTTTGAGTTTGCCCACAGTATGGGATGCTCAGTGCCTCCTGGCAAACCCCCCGAAAGGCTCCCAGGGCCCTCCTGGGACATGGAAGGGCAAACAGGTCAACTGGTGCCCAAAGTATTGGCCTTGTGTCCCTTAGGCATTGCACAGGAAAGAGCAATGAGGCCAGGACCAAGGCTGAAGCCATGCAGCAACTTGCCTTGGTGGGACCGAGAGACTGGTCTACAGCCCATAACTTGGCAAGTAAGAGCTGCTGGACTCTTTGGTGCTTTTTAGTCTTAAAATGTGAATGTTGCTTCTTAAAACAGGTGTTGCTGCCAGGTGGGAAGCTCTTACTCTCAAGAGGAATCCCTCACCCCATGTGTATGTTGCCCAAGGAACAATGATGGGGACGAATCTGCTCCCAGGTAAGGAAGCTGTGACCTGGAGGGGTTCAGCTCAGGAGCTGAGCCCTTGGGGGTACGGCCCCTCTCTTGGGGCTGATTGCCAAAGAGTTTGGGTTTGTTCAGGGCGGTTACCCCGCCGTGTGAAGGTGCACCACAGCCCTGCTTGCAGCACCGCATTTCTCCCCCGTGTTTCCTTTAAAGCCAAGGACAGCAAGACAAGGTAGGGTTTCACGAGGGTGTAGGATTTCCGAATCTGAGTCTTTCCTGAGACAAACTCTTTCTAATCCTTACCTGCGTGTCAGAGACGCACAGGCACCAGCCACAGCCATAACCACCCAAGATATTCTTATTGCTTGAGGAAGGGCTGTAATTTAGGCCGGCTGAACGAGGCTGCAGGTGAGTGGTTGGTTTTCATTTTATTTACTATGCTTACAAAAGCCTGTACGGCATTGATGATATAATGGGAATGCAACAGCCCAACACCCATGGAAAGTTCCCACCTATATTAAGCCACTCCTTCTATTTTACTTTATTATCGCTAAGATGTGGAAGAATCATCGGGTTGAACAGATTTCCATTTATCTCCAGCTAAAATGGTGCTTGGCTCATGGTTTTATACCAACTTGTGCTGATAGAGGATTTTTGGGTGCTCTTGGGTTTGTGCCTGAACCCAGACAGATACGCTCTGTGCTTTGAGCTTTTACAGCCTTTGTTTCTCTTCCAAGACTTAAATAAAGTAGTTACTCTTGGCTGTGATCTTTTTAATGGGCTTGAATGCTTTGCAAGTCTTCCATTAGAAAATCATCAGCCGTTGCAATCTGCTTTATTGGAGCATATGCAAGAAACGTTGCAGACACTGAAAGACACGCGAGGAAATATTCGTTGCCTTCAGCCTGCTCAAATTAAACCGTAAGGACCTGGGGTGAAATAATTCATCAGTATTTCTGACAGGCTGAAATCTATGGCTGCCAAGTAGTCACTTAAAACCTGAAGCAGCGGCGGGAGCATCCGTTCTATCGGGATGAATTAAATGGGGAGGGAATGAGATGTGGAAGAACACAACATCAGATTCAGGCTGCAATAATAATACTGGTTAATGGGATCTGGCTTTTTAGGTTGGCCTGGTCTCGCCTGGAAATAAAAGGGATGTTTTAGGTGATCCCATGGGATGGAGCGTGGGAATCCCCACTGCACAGAGCCGTGCAGAGCTCATGCCAGTGACGCAGAGCAGGGTGTGGGGAGGGTTAATGGGAATACTGGGTCAAAACTCTTTCTAGTTCCAGTGGATTCAGTACAGTTTGCACTTAGTGGTGAAGAATAACATGCATGTTCCAGGGAGTCTGGTTTAGGTCGCCTTCCCTGGTCTTGTGGGGTGGTGCAGGAGCGCAGACAGGGCTGGTCCTGGTGCTGTCTCAATGCTCACTGTGGCTCTCACTCTCATGAACGCTTCCAACCTCCAGGCACTAACGGAAAAGCCCGTAGAAAACCAGACACTGGGGATAAAGGTTGGGTAGAAGGACTTGGAAGGGGACAAAGAGACTTTCCTTGGTTAGTATTGGCTTCAGGTTCAAGCAAGCATCACCCCGCAGTCACCCCATAGGAGTCATTTCATGGTGGATGTCAGACGAGTGGCATGGTCTCAGGGGGAGGCAATCTCTGTAGAGATGGTAGAAAACGCCATACAAAAAAAACCTCAACCAAGTAAAGCCTAGTTTTTAGTGGGGGAAAAAAAAAGACTGTATTGCTGGTTCCCAGAGCAGTACAATTTAGCCTCCTCACTTGAGCTGTTCCCTTTCCATATCCCCTAACCCCAAGTGGCTTAAAACTGCAGCTTTTACCACTGAGATCGTGTGTCTGTGCCCCCCTGAATGGTTTCCCATTGCCTCTCAAGAGGACTTTCAGCTCATGGCACGCAGCTGGGAAAGCCACGGCTTTGCCGTGGTCGCTTAATTGCTGCCCTGGGTGTGGAGGGGGGAGCAGGGCACCCCATCCCAGGGTGGCCGTACACCCCTCCGGGTTTGTGGGGCTCAGCCTTATCCATTTTCAAAGGTCACGGGAAGGAGATTGGGAAATTGCTCCAAGGCAAAATCAGCTCCAACTTCACATGAGGAGCCTGGGGCTGTTGGGAGAAGATGACCCCAAGGAGCAGCTTTTTCCTTTGTCTGAGCTTTAAGGTCTCCTTTTCTCTGCAGCTGGGGGGGAGATTTTCCAGACCTGATTTTCCAGGATGTTGTTTTCTTTTTATTTCTTTTTATTTCCTTGGGGTTTTTCTTGAGCAGCACCTCTGGGAGACCCTGACCTTGCACGCCCCGCTGCCAGCACACCATTAAAAGGGCTCAGCGCACGCTGATCTCGATATTTTCCTTTCCCAATTCAGCGGCACAGCGTGGAAACCTGTCCCAGTTACACAGGCTGGAACGAAGCTTGAGGGAAAGGTTCAGCATCCCGAGCTGCTGGCAGGAGGATTCGGGATGCAGGCGAGGGCTGGGGACGGATTTTGGAGGTCAGTCAGGAAATGCCCTGGCTGGTACTCACGCCGTTCCTGTGTGCTGGGTCCCTTTCCAGGGCGATGCTCTCATTTTTGCCTTTGCTTGTGAAGTTTTGGGGCAGGGAAAGAAGGCAATGCCCTCTGCAGGGGCTGGGGGAACACAAGGAAAAGGAAATAACTGCAGTTTCATCAAATCCTGCCAGCAAAGCAGGCAAAGGCTTGAAACGGCGGCTCAGATGCTTTAACTGAAGGCTATAGGTGGTGCCCACAGCCCCGCTGGCTTTTGGACTAACTGAGGGGTTGTGGCCGCATCCAGCAACCTCTGCTCAGCACCTGGCTGGGGCTGCTCTTGGCTGTGTCCAGGGTACGGCCAGGACCCAGTGTTGTACGGGCAAGGTGTGACCTTCCCCCTCTTGCAGAGGTTCATGGAGGAACAGGCACCCCTGGCCACAGCGATATAAAAACAGGATGGAAAAAGCACCCAGGCGTGCTGTTCCTGCTCTCAGAGTGTTGGGAGTTTGGGGGCTCCCCTCTGTGGATGACAGCAACTAAGTCTCCAGGAACAGAGGATTTTCCTGTGCGTCAGGTTGAAGTCAGGCCCAGGCGCTGGCAGCAGCCAAGGACGTGTCCGGCCAAGGAGAAGCCCGGCTGGAGGAACCCGGGATGCCTCCACCCGACTGGTACCTCAGCCATGCCAGGGGGAGCAACAGAGGGTCCCGACTTTCTGGCTTCTCCTTCCTTTCAAGCGGGTGCAAACGAGTGGGGTCCCTGTGAAATCGGCACCATCCTGGCTGAACGTGGCAGAGCATCCCAGTGAGCAGCCCTGTGCGGGGGAGATCTGAGCATCGCCCCGTCTTCCTCTGCTCTGGGACACTCCTTCCTCACCCTCACTTGGAAAGCAAAGGCCTTGCACACATTCATGGACACAAAAGTGGTGGTTTGGGGTCCTGGATGCTGCTGCTTGCTGGTGGGCAGGACCCAGTGAGGGAGCAAAAACCCATTTCAGGCACTAGAAGAATGAGGGCAAGGAGTCCCACTGGGCTCACGTGGGTACTGGCATCGCCTTTCCGCCCGGCACAGGAGAGGTACGAGCATCCCCGCGCTGCTGTGGCCATGCGCCCGCAAGAGGCGAAGGGGCAGCACCGTCGGGCAGCTGCCGGCCAGCAGAGCTGAAGGAGGAGGAGGATGGAGACAGGGCGACCGGGTGCTCCACGCACTGCAGGAGGATGAGGATGATGCAAAAGCCGGGTTTGTTGCTCCCTTCTTCTTCGCAGCAGCCTTCGCGGTAGGGTGAAGTTGGGGGTGCAGGAGAGGAGGGTTTGGTGGGTGGGTTTGGGGCAGTTGGGTGCTGCGTTCCTTTTTCTGTTGGGTATTTTTTGGGTGGCAGCCACAAGGCGAGAAGTTTAGTTTGTCCTTGGAGGACAAGGAAGGGCGATGCGCTCCCCATCGCTCGGGGTGTGCTGCCAGCAAACCCGGCTTTGCCGGGAGCCGGAGGGTCCCACTGGCGTCATCTCAATCACTTTAAGTCTTAATCACTTTTTGCTGCCGGGTCCAAATGATAACGTCCTCACCTGGACAGGACCGTGGGGTCACCGGATACCGTGCTGTGCTTGGGAGCGCTGCCCTGATCTCCGCAGTGGCTCGGGCTCGGCACACGATGCCACAAACCCCAAGTGCCACCGGACACCGGGACCCCAAACTCTGCCACTGGCTCTTTTTAGCTGCTGTTGTTGCAAAAATCAGGATCAATGCAGGTATCCTCTGACCCGATTAGTGGCTTCCTATTGCTTTCCCTTCATACCGTATATCCATTTTTGGCTCTGGCCAGCAACCTCTCAGCAGGGTTTGCTGCCAGGGCAGATTCTAGGGGAAAACAAGGACATTTATTTGTCCCTAGGAGCAGACTGAGGTTACAGCACTGAGCTCAGGATGCTGGGAAGGCGGGGAGAGGGGGGCTCTGCCTCTATCCCAGCACTTTCGGACAGACCGGGAAAGTTTCCGATCGATTCGGGGTCAAATTGTCTTTATCGTGTTACAGCCGCGGTAAGCAGGAGGGTGAGAGTGGGGAGGGTGGCTGGCTCCCCGTCCCCATCCTGGCACCCTGACGGGGGGACACTGGAGGGGAAAGGGCTCACTCCACGCTCCCACACGTTCCTGCACCTTGCAAGTGCTTTGTGTCCGTCTGTCCATCCCCCAGCCGCTTCCTAAAGCGCGTCAAACCCTTTGCAGCAGCAAACGCTTTGCAAATCCCAGCAGAGAACAGACCGCCAGCCTCCAAAGAGCCCATTCACCGTCCCCAAAAGCCACCACAGCACCCTCACAGTCAAAACCCCGTTTAAATCTTCTCCTGAATCGGGCTAAAGCCCTGACTCCGAGCGCTGGGAGGATGAGGAGGGCTCAGCTGCAGCGAAGCCTGGCCCGCACCCAGGCTGTCACCATCTCCCTCCGGCGAGCAGCCTGCGGCTCCGCAGAGCTCATTTCACCCCCTCCGGCTTTTCCTGCTACCTGTGCTGGGCTGTGGCAGCTTTTAGGGTGCACCCAGTGCAGGACGGCGTCGGCTGCCTCCTCGCAGGGACTCGCACTGGCTTGTTATTAAATTACATCCTGACCCGGTTAATCTGTAGCTGATTAATTTTGGGCTCTGTGGCTGAGTATCAGAAAGGTTTCATCTGTCTGATGGCGTGTACTGTATGTACTGGGCTCTCTGTTAATCTGATTTCTTTAAATTTAAAAAAAAAATAAGGGTGGAAAAATCAGAATGAAGTATGTAAACTGGGGAGGATTAAAGGGGGCTGGCTGGGCGCGCTGCCTGCCGTGGGGATCCGCAGCGAGGGACCCCTCCATGCCAGCACCAGTAATCCAGTTTGGGATCGCCTCCTCTGCACCCTTTCCCACCGGGCTCCTGCTTGGCTGTGTAGCAATCACCAGCTGTGGGGAAACTGAGGCACAGAGGTGGGAGTAGCTCGCGGGAGTCAGTGGGTCAGGCTGATCCGTTCTTTGCTGGTGCAATTTGTGGGTTTAATTGTTGGGGGTCGTCCCACCCCCACTTGCCTAAGACACATTCTAACCTCTGCTTTTGAAAGTGAAGGTCTCAGACCGGGCTGCTCCCGAGCTCTGGGCTCCTTCGGTGCAGTGGGGCAGCAGAAACCCTGGGCTCGCCCTGAGCCACCGTGATATTTCAGCCTCTCGAGCCCTTTTCCATTTCTCCTCCGCTCCTGCACCGAGGACTTGAGAGCAGAGGCAGCTTTTGCCAGACTCCTATCACCCCCTTGAAGGTCTGAATTATTCTTTCCTATTTTTTATCATTCATAAACTACCAGCATCCCCTCTCCTGCCCCCCCCCCCCCC
>VWZZ01004626.1:148109-165727 GCA_013399095.1 Psophia crepitans | reverse complement strand
CCCCCCCCCCCCCCCCCCCATGCTTATTCCCTCGCACCTGCACACATTCACCTTGAATTTAAAGAGCTCAATTTGCAAAGGTGTCTCCTGAGGAGCGGGATGAGCCACCAACTTTTGTGGGACTTTCCCCAGCAGCAAACCTAGGAGCTCCTTGGTCTCCTTCCAGGGATGGTTCCTGCCCCGTTTCCAGCAGGAGCAGATGCCCTGGCCATCTCAAGGATGCTCAGTGCCTGATCCAGGTCTCAGGTACTCCCTTAATTATCACCATCCCCCGTTTCATTACCCTCGGAGCTGGCCGCAGTCAGCCCATCAACCCAGCATCAAATCGAGGAGGGGGCGGGAGGGTGAAGGGTTTGGGTCGTGCTTTTGCTGTTGCAACCCTTGTGTGTCCCCCAAAATCCAGCCCTCCCTCGTGCTGGGGGTCTGTGTGTGTGTGTGGGGGGCGTTTGCTAATTTAAGGGCATTTCATGCAGGGCTGAGAAAGAGGAAAAATTCCCCCCAATATTTCCACCAACCACAGAGGTGCCGTGGAGCCAGCCCAGCTCCATCCAAGAGCTGCGCAACTCAAATAGTTGTGCTGAGCCCCAGCTAATTAGTTCTGCTAAGAAAGAGGAAAATTAGCAGGGGCTCATTACCGCAGTAAATTGCTCTGTGGGCCGAAGCGCGTGCCTGGCGCAGAGCGGAGCCCGGCAGACGCGCGGCTTTGCAGAACTCTCTGTGGGCATCATTTTGCTTGAGAATTAGGGAAAAATCAAATTAAGTGCCATTGCCTCGTTACGTGGGAGCGGCGATAGGGTCTGCAGGATCCCTCCTGTCTTCTCCTCCTTGTTCCCACCCCGCTCCAGTTCAACGCGTGTCAGATCACAGGGGAAATGGGTGTGATGAGCTGGTCAGTCCTCTGTCCCTTTCCCCACAGGGAAAAATTAAGCTCCCTGTGGAAACACGGGTCCAAGCAATAACCCAGGGACCTGCTGCAGAAAACCCCCAAACCCAACCTTGACCAGCTAATCTCTGTGCAGCGGGGCTGAGCTGTGCGTGTGGAGCTCTTGGGCAGCGGTCCCGTACCAGCGCTTGCTGGATGCCCGTCCATCCTGGATGCAGGACACCAAATTTGTCCGTAGGACAAATCCTGGTGGAGCTGGTGATGCCAGGAGCTCAGAGCAGAGGGTTAGAGGGACAAAAGTGCAGGAGGAGGATGAAGAGCCTGGTGCAGCCCGGCTTGGGGGTGTATTTAAATCCTTAGGGCCAAAAGGGTGTTTACAGTCACCTTGGTTGGGTGCAAAGGCAGAACTGTCCCAAGGGTGTCACTGAAATCTCCAGAGATGAGCGAGTTGTGTAACTGTCCTGTTTCTTGGAGGCAATGATGTTATTCCGGGCTTCTCCCCCCCATACCTGTGTCCCCCAGACTATAACCCTGCTTTGATTTCAGAGATGTTCCTATTAACAGCAGATTTTTACTAGAGCTGACTTCTCCGGCCAAGCCATCTCATCAGCTCCTACGGATGGTTTTCACGCTCCGGGTTTCCCTCTGCCACAGATGCTCTTTGCCCAGATGTGGGACATGAGACCCAGGGAGATTTCGGGGGAAAAAAAAAATCCCCCGAAGAGGTCAGGTTTTTCCCATAAACACCATCACCTTGAGGTCAAAGCCCTTCCAAAGCTGGGTTTGGAACCATAGAACCACAGAATGGTTTGGATTGGAAGGGATCTCAAAGATCATCTATTTTCAGTCCCCTTGCCATGAGCTGAGAATGAATTTAGGTACAAGGAATATTAATTTAATGCCCTTTTGTTAGTAGATCTCCAGCTGCCTCACCAGGGTGGGTAAATATAAGCACTGTCGTCTATAGGGTTGCAGGAGGGGGTATATAAAGTGATAACCCAACCCTGAAGGATCTGATCAAACATCTGGATAATGTTGTGTCCTGTTTCCATCACAGATGGCTGGAGATGAGATGCTCCAAGCCAGCAGGTCCCAGGCTTTCCTCCGGGACGGGGCGGTTTAAATGTGCTCATTAACGTCATGGGGGGAGAAATAGCTCAGAGGACAGAAAAGGAAGCTGGAGGAAGGGAAATTGAGGTGACCGCATCCCTCAAGAGCACAGGAGTGTCACCATGGAGGAATTTAGGCTGAAAAACAGGGGTGGAAAGGTGCCACCCCCTCCTGTGCTATCTCCAAATGCGGAGGCCTGGAAGGAGATTGGGGAGGAAGAGGAGGAGAAGGGTGGGGAGGTCACCTGGGTGGCCTTTTGGGAGAGGTGGGAGCCAGCCTCACGTGAGGACACCCAAGCCGGGATGAAACCACCCTGGAACACATGCGGCGAGCGTAGCAAACACCGGAAAGGAAAGAAAGAAAAAATGGGGAAAGAAAACCAAATCAATATAAATCCCAGCTATTTCAGTACCAACCCGCCCGGTCCCGTCCACCCGGGGCATTTTTTTATTTATTTATGTGTTGGCGGAGGTTATAAACCCCGCGGCACCGAGGTCGGAGCCAGAGGCCGGCTGGCAGCCAGGCGTGAGGAAGGGACACATCCCCTCTCTCCCTCGGCCCCCGCCGATGCCCTCCGCGGGGCGATGCCGGCTGTACCTGCTGCAACCGGTCCCAGCCACCCCGGGGGAGGATGGAGATGTCCCACGTGGTGGCGGCACTGTGGCCGTCCCCTCCTGGAAAGGAGCCCGCTGTACCCATGGCCACAGGCAAGAGGTAGGTGGGCAACGGGGATGCTCCAACCCTTGGGCTTTCCCCTCCCCTCCTCTTTTTACTATCATTATTATACATTAATAATTAAAAAGAGCCCTATTACCTGCTGTAAGTCTCTCTCCTGATGCCAGCGGTGTGCGAGTCCCTGTCCCCCCCCTCTCCACCTCCCTCCCGGAGACCAGCTCAGACTTCGCCACGTCACGGACAAGACTTGTCCCCGCTGCAGGACCATCCGGAGCATTATTGGGGATTAAAGGTGGCATCCGCCAGAAGGGCACGTCCTCCCCCGTCTCGCTCGCTGCCGAGCAGGCAGGGGCAGGAGGTGGGTGGCCGGGTCCCCTCTCCCTGGGCAAGCGGGGCATGAGGACGGGGTGTCCCCTGCACCCCACCAGCCCCTTTTCCTGATGGAGCCCCGGCTCTTTTTAGGGCCCCCAGCGCGATGGTGGGGCCGAGGCTCCAAACCGTGCCGGATCCCGCTGCCGTGCCTGCCAGAGCCCATCCCCGGCGCGCTGGGCTGCCAATTATACAGTGAACCAAATAGAGACGAGCCTTTTAAATGACATTGCCTGCGTTATCCCAAAGGGACCTTTCAAGGGTATGGCTGGACTTTTTTTTTTTTCCCCCTCTGCTTTCCCTACACATCCCCATGTGTGTTTAATAACTCGCTTCCCAGATGCAGAGAGCGTTGGTACTTCCATGCCCTGTGCGGGTAAGTCCCCGTAGGTGACGGTGTGTGGGGAGGGCTGCGGGAGGCATCACCTCCTTTCTCATCCCAGCACAGGGGTGGTGGGGCGGGGATGGGGGGAGGGAGAGGCTCAGCATCTCTGATTTTCTGGAAAAAAAATGGAAACGGCCGTTGTTCGCCCCAGGAGTGCGAGGGGGTCGCTGGGGATGAAAGGGCGATGGGTGGGAAGCAGCAGGGACATGTGGAGGTCTCAACGGTTGCGGAGGGGCTGGCGGGTACCACCGCGCCGGTTTACCGGGCTGCGATGGGCAAAGCACAAACTCTCTCCCTCAAAATGACCTTTCCCTTTCGCCGTCTCTCTCCCTCGCTTGCTTTTTTTATTATTATTATTATTATTATTTTCCCCAGCCAGGGATTTCAGCTGAAGGGTATTAGTTAATCAGATTCTGAGAAGCAGATGTTAGGTGATTTAGGAGGAAAAAATCAGGCAACTTTCTAGTTCAAGCCTGTGCTGGAGCCCGGAGCGCGCACTCCCCTCTCGCTCTGGGAGGGTGCTTTGAGGTTTTGGGCAGCACCCTTAATTTCAGTCTAATTTAAAAACGTGACAGATGGGTGGCCTGGGCTTTGGGGGCAGGTGGGGCACCTGTCTCTGGCGGTGGGCACAGGCAGACGTCAGCACGTTTGGGGGCTTTGAAGGCAAGAAAAGGAAAGTGAGAGCCCTGCGGCCCTTCAGCAGCTGCCCTGAGGGCTTGAAATGGAGCTAAAAACCAATTTTCCATGTCCCAGCGGGGAGGATGGGCATAACTTTCCACTCTCAATCATCACCATGACATGCAAACTGTCCCTACACAGCTCCGTGCCTCAGTTTCCCCATGCTGGAGGGACTCAGATTGACGTGCACGGAGGCTCCAGAGCAAAGCCAGGTTTCAAGATATCACAATTTCTCCTGTGGCCAAACATCTGAGGTTGAAGCTGTCCTTCCAAGCAAGGGCTGGGTGAATTTTCTTACTCACGGTGCCAGCGTGCGGTATTAAGAGTTAAGCACACTTAATGCTTAAAATCCCAAGATCATCTCACGGCGCTGACTTGGGACGCGCTTTCGCACTCAGCTGTAGCTGCTCTGAGTTTGCTCCAATGTCTGGACAGACCCCGTGGGCATGTGGTCCCCTCTGGGCTCTCCCACCAGGACCGAGGTGTGATGGGCTGTGCGGTGGGTCAGGCCAGCTCACCCATCCAGCTGAACACCGAACACTCTCGCTCTCTTGATTGAAACTGATTATTTTATTTTTTTTCTGAATTCAAAAAAAAAAATCTCTGGTTGTTTTGCATGAAGAAAAAATAAGAACATGAGATGGGAAATTTCTCTTTAATGCTTGTTTTTCCCTTGGAAGGTTCAAAAGAGCTTGGTTCAGGCTGGGCTTATCGCGGTGTGCCCTTGCCTGCCGCCTGGTGCTACACGGGCACTCAAGGGTGGGTGATCTGCAGCTCGCGGTTGCCATCTCCCCACAGAGGTTGTGTTGCACTTTCTGCACCCCCCCATTGCCCCCCTGTGACATCTGGCTCTGCCCACAACAGCTTTTCAACAGAAGAAACGTCAAGCCTGAACTGAATCCAGCCCCACGGAGAGCTGCTGTGCCCTGGGCATGCCTGAGCAGGATGCGCGTCCGGCGCTGGGGCTGGAGGACTTGGGTTTGGAGCCCTTGGGGTTCCTCAGCTTTGCAGCAGGTTGCTTTTGGGGACAAAACCCAGCTGGGTGCTGCTTCCTTCAGGTGTCATTTCTGCCCCGTTGCCCCAGATGCTTCTCTCTCCCCATCCCCCAGTGGGAAAATTGGTATAAAACCAGCCAGAAGCAGCTGTACAGAGATGGATGAAAGGACAGCCATGCTGCGTGGCACCTTTTTTTTTTTTAAGGCAAAGAAACCTGATTTTTAAGTGTTGTTGCCTTGGTTAATGATAAATTAATCCAGAATCTCATGATACTGCTGAGCTTGAGCCATCATCTGGGACATCCATGCTGACTCCTGTATGAAGTTTTACTTTCGGGGTTGTAACGCTGATGGCAGAGGAGGGAGGATTTGTAGCAGGCGGGGATGTTAACACCTACTTCTGCAACAGCTTTGGGTCTCTGGCTTGTGCTACCCCTACCCAACATCCATGCATCAGCATGGATGGATGAGTCGGCTTCTGGGGAACAGGGGAGGTAGAAATTCAGAGCCTCAAATGGCTCCGGTTAAATAGGGATGTTGAGGCAGCGGGTGCAGCTCGGTCCCCACAGACAGGATGAATCCCTTCCCAGCATCTGGTTCCACAAAGCAAAGCCTGCGGTGGAGACCATCCCCATCGCCGGACCAGCCCCAGCGCCGCTGCTGCTGCTCCGTGCAGACGTGGCCTAAATTGCATTGCTATTCTTGGCAGTTGAGAGCATTTGGGTATTTTTGCTCCCTCTCTCTGAACTTCGCTGGGTAAGAAAGCCAGCGTGCCCTTGGTGATTAGCGGTCACGCAGAGCAGCTCTGTGTGTCCTTCTGTGGTTTCTCATGTCTGGAAAATATTTCTGTGGGGGAAAGAGCTGGACGGGAAATAAATCAGGGGGTTGAATTTACTCAGAAAGTGCATTTTTGGGCAGATCTCCCCAGAACCATTCCCCGGTAACCTCTAATATCTGTTCGTGCTTCTCCCCGAGGCAGGACAGTAATTTCCTGGCTCCGTAACTTGGCCTGGTCCCTGGGCTCCTCTTTGACTTTGCCTCTGAGTTCAGTACACGAGCAGCAGCGTGCCGGGGAGATGTGCACCCAGGAGTATTTTGGGGACATGGTGTCTGTTGCTGAGCATCTGACAGAGCCGGCCTGGGAAAAACCCACCCCATGGCCTGAAAGATGCTCTCCAGCCACTCTGAGTGACCTGAGTGTTTAGTCCTCATCTTCTTCCTGTGGCTGGGAGTATCAGGTCTACCATGAAGGAAGCCTAAGAGAGCTGTGGAGGATGTCACTGCGTTCACTGCCCATCCCAAAGTCTGGATCAAGACAAGGGGTCCCAGTTCATCCCCCACTTCATGCAGAACAAAGGGGTTCTCCAAGGATGGTAGACATGTCCTTCTCCTCCTGACCTGCCTTCCTCCTGGGCTACACTCCCCAAATCCCAGTGTGGCCCCAGTTTGGGAACTGCTTTCTGAACACCAGTTGACCCAGCTACAATGCGCCATGGGGCTTCTGAGGTTTGACCCAAAGTCTCTCCCAGCTGGAGCAAGGGATGCTTCTAACCAGGACACCCATGTCTAATACCTCCAAATCCTGCTCCAAACTCTGGACCTGCATCTGGAAATCTCTGAAATGACCCCTTCCTCTGCAGGGATGGCTTTGCTGGCGAAAGTCTGGGTGGGACTCCTGGGTTCACCCTCATCCTCTGCTACTGCCTGACCTTTTATCCTTGGGTGCTGTCAATGGTATTGGGAGGTTTAATGATGATAATGAAGCCGTGCCAAATGAGTTTTCAGAATCTGGTGATGAATGACTTGCTGGAAGTATAAGGCTTTTGCCAGTCAATGAAATTAGTGTTTGCATGAAAAAAATACAGGGTTTTCTGACCTCAAGTTCGCTCTGTTCTTTTCAGTCGGGCCAAGTGATACATATGCACAATTCAGCTCTGTCTCCCTGTCCGTTCGCTTGCAGATCCTCATAGCGTGGGAAAGACACAGGCTGCCGGCATCCGACCTGGGGATTTATGCTGCTAATCTGATTAGTGTATGATGGACGTGTCCAGTTGGAAGGAGATGGAGGTGGCACTAGTCAGTTTTGACAACGCTGATCAAATCGTGGAGGATCCCTGTTATTCAAATGACCTCAGCCCCGCCAGCCAGTCGCGGAAAGGCCATCCCAGCTGCGCCAACCTCCTCTCCAACTTGAGAATCCTCATCAACAGCGAAAACGCCAACAATGAGACAATTTTCTCCAGGTTCTCCGCTGAGTTCAGTGAGCACCTGGTGGGGGAGAGGGTGGGCATGGATGAGGGGGACCAACGAGTCATCATCAACATCGCTGGGCTGAGGTTTGAGACGCGTCTCAAGACCCTCAACCAGTTCCCTGAGACCTTGCTTGGGGACCCAGAAAAGAGGATGCGTTACTTTGACTCCATGAGGAATGAATATTTCTTCGATAGGAACAGGCCCAGTTTTGATGGGATCCTGTACTATTACCAGTCCGGTGGGAAAATACGGCGCCCGGCCAACGTCCCCATTGACGTCTTTGCTGATGAAATCACCTTCTATGAGCTGGGTGATGAAGCCATGGACCAATTCAGGGAGGATGAAGGGTTCATTAAGGATCCTGAAACCCTCTTACCAACCAATGACTTTCACAGGCAATTCTGGCTGCTCTTCGAGTACCCTGAAAGCTCCAGTGCAGCCAGGGGTGTAGCTTTGGTCTCTGTCCTGGTCATAGTCATCTCTATCATCATCTTCTGCATGGAGACCCTGCCAGAGTTCAGGGAGGAAAGGGAGTTTAAGTCGACCCAGGAGCTTTCTAAGAATCTGACAGACACCTCGCTGGCTCACAGCACCTTCACGGACCCTTTCTTCGTCATAGAGACAGCTTGCATCATCTGGTTCTCCTTCGAGCTGTTTGTCCGGTTCATCGTGTGCCCCAGCAAGACCGAGTTCTTCAGAAACATCATGAACATTATTGACATTGTGTCCATCATCCCCTACTTTGTGACGCTCACCACTGAGCTGATCCAGCAGAGTGAACTCAATGGGCAGCAAAACATGTCCTTGGCCATCCTGCGGATTATCCGGCTGGTCAGGGTTTTCCGCATCTTCAAGCTCTCCCGGCACTCCAAGGGGCTGCAGATCCTGGGGCAGACCCTCAAGGCCAGCATGCGGGAGCTGGGCTTGCTCATCTTCTTCCTCTTCATCGGTGTCATCCTCTTCTCCAGCGCCGTCTACTTTGCGGAAGTGGACGAGCCGCAGTCCCATTTCTCCAGCATCCCGGATGGCTTCTGGTGGGCCGTGGTCACGATGACGACCGTGGGCTACGGAGACATGTGTCCCACCACCTTGGGTGGGAAGATCGTGGGGACTCTGTGCGCCATTGCAGGGGTATTGACCATTGCACTGCCCGTCCCCGTCATCGTCTCAAACTTCAACTATTTCTACCACAGGGAGACAGAGAACGAAGAGAAGCAAATTCTGCCTGGGGAGGTGGAGCGAATACTCACCAGCGTGGTGACGGGAAACGGCAGCATGGAGTCGCTCAATAAGACCAACGGGGGTTACCCTCGAGACAAGGCCAAAAAATGATGGTCGAGGCCATGACGGGACTGGGCACTCTCAGGTGGGATTGGCTGGATAAGGTATAAAACATCTGCATGCCGTGATTATTTTTTTTTAAACCAAATCTGCTGCTTTTTTTTTTTTTTCTAGACATTTTTCAATCTCTAATTTCCTGTGGCTGTTCGAATAAATACCATCTTTCTTATCTCTCTTCCCTACCCATCAGTCTGTTTTTTATTATTTGATTCTCATCTGCTTGACATTTAGCTTCTCTGTCCATGGTGTCAGAGCGGAGCTCCCCGGGCACAGAGATTTCCCCCATTTCCCAGAGGGGAAAAAAGAAGCGCAAAGTGATGTGAAATCCTTTGCACAGTTGTACCCAGCTGTCCGGGGATGAAGATGGGTCTAGCTCCATGTTTTTCTTAATCCATTTTAAATAGTTTCTTCCCATCCACTGCTCAGGATCTGGGGCGGGGGGTGTGTGGGGGTGTGTGTTTCTCACCAATTCCCAAATCTCAGACTGAAAAATAAGCTGGCAAAAAAAAATATTTAAAATTATATTTTTACCTGGATGAGTTCCCTGTTCTGCCTGGCTAAATAATTTTGTTGGCAGACCAGGGCGGGAGGTGACGGATGGGACCGAGCCATTAGGTGGGGGGACGAGGAGAAAAGGGATGGTGACCGGTCACGGTGGCACGGCCACCAAGAAAGGTCCAGGGCACCGTGGCTCAAGAGCTCCGAGAGAGGGAAGGGGGCTGCTCCTGCGACTAGCGCTTGACTCAGGGGTTATCTGGTGTGCGAACGAGCCACCGTGACCTTGTAGCTTTTATTGTCCCTTGTGTTCCTGCAAAGGGGGCACAGAGTAACGAGCTGTTTCCCGACAGCTCGGCTTCGCAGTGTAAAAACGCACTTCTGGTTTTCTAAAACATGCCCATTTCCATCGGCGCTTTTGATGGGAGAAACCAGCAACGGATCGTTTTGCTGTTCTCCCTAATGCCAGCAGGATTTCTTCCGACAAAAACATTTTGTTCCAGCTTCACTGTTTCACTTGGCTTTTTTTGATGTTTCTGCCTACATTAAAATCACAGTTTCTCATGCAGTGTCTACACATCCGCTTTTATACCCCACATCTGTTATACTTGATGTCTCATCTCCTAAAGGTTCGGCACGATCATTATGCAACGTGCCAGCATCTCTGGTTTGCGATTTCGTTCAGAAAGGAGTGGTGAAAGATGGATTTATTTTCTTTTATTCCTGGTCTGGTGGAAAATGTGAGTTTGAGTGTGCTGGGACTTTCCCAGTGACAGAAATCCTGCATCCCACCAGCTCTGCTGCAGAGCTGGTGCTGGCTCTGGTCTGAGGGGCTGCTCTTTTGATTTTGGGGTCTTTTTGTGGCTTGTCTTTCTGCAGTGAGGTCTTTTGCATCCCAAGGAGATGGATCTGGGACATAACCAGCACAACCCCTTGAGGAAAGGTTTTTGCCTTTGGGACAAATCCCCTTTCCGACTGTTCTCTGTGGGGGTTTTTTTCCATCCCACCACCATGTTTTTCCTCACCCCATCCCTTGTAACCCCCAGATCATCATCCCAGACAGGAGAAGGAGCTATGAGAGCTATTTAATCTCCTTCCCACTGTGTTCAACTTATCACTATCTGCAGGGATGGCTGAAGGAGGCACAGCTGGGCACAGCTGGAGAGCAGCACCCTGAGACACCCCCAGCTCCTCTCCATTCACCCATCAATTCTCCCTAGCAGCTCTGCCATATCGCTATTTTTATTTCATAGCAAGTTCTTTCTCCTTTTCCCCTTGAAAGTTCAACGTTTAATAGTCTTTTATTTTTTTAACACTCCCCTCCCCAAACTTCACTCCCAGCCTGTCGAAGCTGAAGCGCTTTTGGTGTTTACTCCTTGGGAAATCACCACGAGAAACCCTGGTGAAAAGGTTCGTCTTGGGAAATATTCAGCCTGCTCACTATGAGCACATCTTCTCTGCTCCTGCTCCCTTAGCAAAGAGGGACCGAAATGGTGCTGGGATGGATGGGTGGATGGATGGATGGATGGATGGATGGATGGATGGATGGATGGATGGATGGAAGGAAGGATGGATGAACAACGTGATTCTTATTAACTTGTAAACTTTATTCTCAAATAAAAGAATAGATGCTTCAAAGTCTGACATGCAGAAAAATATTGTTTATTTGGACTCAACTTTTTGTTCTTGGCTTTGTGCTGCTCTACAGGAGCTGGTCCCCAGCTGCGAATTGTGTGGGGCAGGTTGAGACATGGGATAGTAGATCTCCAGATCTGTGAGCTGAGGACAGATTCTGCAGGGGTTTCCCCAGCACTTTGCCTCACACCGTCCATTGGGGGAGGCCAGGTCCGAGGGAATTCCCTGTTTTGTGCTACGAGGACGGGGTCAGAGGCATTAAACCTCTCCAGGCACAATAGCTTATTTCCGATTTATCCTAAAGGGAAGAGGAGGAAAAGCAGGCTATGAACACGCAGTGTCAACACTCAGCTGGTGCTTGATAAAAACCTGCCAGAAAACCCATTTTCCTGTTCAATTTGCAGCTTAGTACTTTCCCAAATAGAAGCCCAAAGCTCAATGAAATCCATAAAAAGGCTCTTATTCACTGTACTATTCTTGAGTCAAGCCTTAATGACCCAATCCGTCATGTCCTCCAGCACGCAGGCTGGGTTCCCACTCAGAATTCTGTACTGCCACAGAAAAGGCTAAAAAGAAGGCAAGAAACCTCTCTGTGTTATCAGAAAGCTGTCCTGGCTCCTTTTATCCCTGGACCGAGTTGGAACCTGTGGCTACATGTGAAATATTTGTCAGAATCATCTGCCTCCTCCTCTGAGCTGAAATTTCCAGGCAAGCCCTGGACCACCCTTTTGACCCCAGGCAGATATTTCCACGCTTCCCCAATGCCCAGTACGGTTTTGGCACCGCAGCCACGAGATGGCACTCCAGGATAGACATTTCCCTGGATGTAGTCAGTACCCTCATGCATTTTCCCCCTCTCTAATTCATGCTTGGAAGCTTTTAGCTGATTTATTTCTTTATTTCATGTGTGAACATGGATGTGGAAAGGGATGCTTTGGCCATAGGGGGATGCTCTCGTGGAGGAAGCCCGTTGCTGGGGACTCTCAGCACCCGTGCAGAACACCCATGCCAGGAAGGCTTAGGGTCTGCCTCCTGGCACAGCATTTGGGCTGTTGGACCTGCTTGGGACAAGGGCACAGCTTCCCTCTGCCATCCCACTCACCAGGAGCAAAGCTACAGCTCCTGGGTGTTCCTCCTGGGTGTTGTCCGTGTGGGCAGGGGCTGGCCCATGGGTTGCTGATCCTCAGTGCCATGGCTTCCACTGCATCGGGCTCATTTCTTGTTGCTCATAACAATGAGAATATTCCTGTGATGGAGCCAAGGTAAAGCCCCATCTGCCCAAAATCCAGGCTTAGATCCCTCTTGGGCACAAGAGATTCCCACCCACTGGGGTTCGGTGACCCAGGGCTGTGTGAGCTCAGGGAACGGGGCGGGGGGAGGGGGGGATAAATCGCATTTCCACCACCCTACATCATATACTCCTGTGTAGCTGGCTCAAAGAGAGGGCAACTTTTGCATGGTGAGAGGAGGGAAAAATTCATTTCCAACCCCAGTCGCCTGGATCTCTCCCTCCACATCCCTGTTCCCACCCAGTGAAGGAATCTCCGGGGCCCATCGGTGATGGAGCCTCATTTATCAATAAATTATGCAAATAGCCCCTTGTCCCTGAGCCCAGTAGAAATGAAGAAGCAGCAGGGACTCTTGGATCTCTGTCCCGGCTGCCTGCTGAGCGCCTTCACTGCAGCGGCTCAGGACGAAGAGGCAGCCTCCATTGTTCATAGGGTGTCATAGGGATGGAGGTAATTTCCTTTTCAAAAACGGGAACTGCTGCTCCAAAGAAATGAAACAAAATTAAAGAGGGAACGGTGCTGACCATTTCAAGGGAAAATGATCATAAAATGAACACATTAGATTTTGGTGGGGTTTTTTGCACAGTAGTAAAGACTGTAAGTGAGGACTAGCTGGTGTTTCCAGGCTCCTGGTGACCATTTGGTCACATTCTGGTTCATTATTGGGAAAGGGGCATTAAACTGAGAGTCTTTATGGGGAAATAATTAAGTGGATTGCACTAAACTATGGAAACTGAAAGAAGACATGTGCAGCTGTGGATGTGCTTCTCAAAAAGCTTCATGATGGGAGGGCATGCATTGGGTGAGAGCTGCCTCCTGCCCTGCACCTTTGGGTGGCCCGAGGGAAAGCTCCAGCTGAGACACACCGTTCTGGAGGCATCACTGTTCCAAGATGTCATTGGGCTATTGGAAACCATGTAGGGGACACAGAGGCAAACCTTGAGCCCCAGGGTGCACTGTTACAGGGTCAGCCCTTGGTGGGACATGATTGTGGGTCAGCAGGGATCTGCTCTGAGACGGGCTGTGTCTGGGCTGACAAGTTCATTCTCCCTGGATGGAAATTTGAGGGTTCCAGAATTGCCCACTTAAAGTAGCATCAAGAAAAAAGCCAATCTTGACTTCCTAGAGACCCACCCCTCAGCCCCTGCAGGCCACAGCCACAGCTCCCAAAGGCCCAAGTCTTCTTGTGTCGGCCAAATGCTCCATAGCCACCACAAAGCAGCGAGTGTATGACAGCTCCTTCCTAATTCCTGCCATTTTATCACAAAGAAGTGTGCAGCCGCCAACTCTGAACCATCAACACTTTATTCATGTGTGAGTGAGACACTCCTTGGGGATCTCCTGCTACACCAAAAACCATAGTTGTGGTCTGGTTGTGTGATGAAATCACAGCACGACTAGCATCACAGTGGATCTAAATAGCCTTGGCCAGTCCAACGCGGTTGTTGGCCCGGTCAAAAATGCTGTAGTACACCCTGATGAAGACATCTCCTAAGATCCAGAGGTCCCCAGAGGTGTTTTGGAAGCTGCTGAGGCAAGGTCCTTGGTTGTTCTGAGCATGAAAAGACAAATGGTGTAAATGTGGGCTAGTATGCTTTCTCCCATTGCTCTTGAGGCCCATGGCCATCCGTCCTCTCTGTCCCGTGGGAACGGGAGAAGCCAAGGTGACTAGAACCATTGCAGAAAGTAGAAGGACCTTGAGAAAGGCTCCTGAAACCAGGACCACCAGGTTTCCCCTTACCTGCTCAGTATAAGCCAAGGCAGAAACAGGATACTGAACCCCATCGATAACAAAGATGACATCAGGCATGGCAGAAACGGAGCTGCAGTTCACGTTGTACTGCAGATGGCAAAGGAAAGGGGCTCTTAGGTAAGAGGCAACACGTTCACAGGGCAAAAAGTGAAGGGTTTGATTTCATCGGTATGCACTGGACACTGGGAGTGTCTCATGGTGATCTCTGCTGGAGGAGTCAGAGCAGCCGGGCTGGTTTGCCATGAGCAGAGACGCAGTTTCCCTGTGCATGGAAGCAGGCCTGGCGCTGGGCTTGGCAGTGCCAAGCTGTCTCCAGGGTGAGCAGAGGAAGCCATAGACGCTCTTACCTCTCCATACATGTCCTGCCTGGCCCCAACTGCGCTCTGGATGCTACTAATGCCGGAGGGTGGCCCAGCCACGAGGGAAGTGCCGGTGTCGATGATGGCTTGGCAGCCGCCACTGCATGCAATCTCCTGGCTGTTCACAATGATGCTGGGGGGACAGGCAAAGCACGGGGCCGTTAAATAGCCAGTTGGATCCTAGCGATGCTTTCAAACTTCTAAAGAGTTAAAGCTGGGTCCACAAAGCGCTGCTGCTTTCCTGCCCTTCAGCCTTTTTCTTCCTGGGGTTTGTGACACCGGGTGCTATCGCAGCCCCGTTGCACAAATGGGGACTGAGGCACCAAACACAGCCCAGCAGCTGGAACCCAACCGAGCCCAACAAAAATAGATTTGGACCATAGTTTTGCTCTACTCATCACCAGAGACACCCCCAGGAGCACAGGCTTTGTGTAAGAGAAGAGGACCCATCCCTGGAAGTGTTCAAGGCCAGGTTGGATGGGGCTTTGGGCAACCTGGTCTAGTGTAGGGTGTCCCTGCCCATGGTGGGGGGCAGGTTGGAACTAGATGATCCTTGTGGTCCCTCCCAACCCAAACCATTCTACGATTCCATGATTCTATGATCCCCATTTTGGGTGGCAATTACCAAAGTACTACGGGTTTTGACCCCTTGACCTTCTGCATCCCACAGCAGTGGGGTATTAGATGCCTGTGGAAAGAATCTGACGTTAACGGGTCTCAGAAACAATGGCTAGAAGTGAATGTAGATCAGCAGAGCCGTTTTGTTACCTGTCCATGGAGATCTGCCAGTAGCCTTGGTAAGAGACAGAGATCCAGTTGATAGAGCCAGTGAAATAAGATTCATCGATTCCCCCGAAGATGACCACGCTCCCTGTCATCTCGCTGGATGATGCAGAAAAGAAAAATGGTGAAGGGTTTGCCCCATGACTTCAGTGCAGGTAGCTTAGAGCAGCAGGGCTGCGTGTGCTGTGGGGCGAGATGCTGCCACAGTCGCATCTGTTCTCGTTGCAGCACGTCAGCGAGGCAGCGGTACAACAGCAGGGTGTGCCAGCTCCTTCGGACCCAGAAAAAGGGGCAAAGGGACCCATGGTGGCAGCATGTGGCTGGAAACTAGAGAGGTTTCCTTGCAAGCCATGAGCTCCCCAGTGAGTCTGGTGGCCGCTTGCTACGAGCCCCTCAGCCTTTGCATGTCACGTCAGAGACGTCAGCCAGAAGGCAGCAGTGACAGCAGAGGAGCTGGAGCCACCAGTGAATACACTGATGTGCATGAGATACATCTGCTACCTTCCCCGGCCCTGGAGACCCACATGGCTTACCAAGACAGATAGACTGAAAAGAGGTTCTCCTCCAGCAAGCTCTCATTCACCATGTTATCAAAGACCGGTGTGATCCCATCAGCAGCCAGATTTGGGTAGCCCAAGCCCAGGATCCCATCGAATTTGACATGGACAAAGAATTGGCCAGGCTCAGAGGTGCTCAAGCCAAAGAGCTGGTTGGTATCCACCAGAGATGCAACCTAGGGACAGGGAGAGTGCTGCAAGGTCTGGATCAGGCACTGCAAAACTGGTGGTAATGAGGTGGACAAGACGCAAAGCACCCCCACTGGAAACGGCACGGTGACACTCACGGTGACAGTGTCGGAGCCCACGACGCCCTCCATGTCACCGGTGCCATACTGAATAGACAAGTTCTGCCCTGTGCTTTTGTAGGTGGAGGACTGCGATGGGTTAAACATCTGATGGTTTTCTAGAAGGTAAGTGGGAAAATCAGAAATGAAGACTTTCAGCAAGGCTGAGCCGTACGGGAAGCGTGGGAGGAGGAACCCTGCTGAATTGCTGTTTAGACCCACCATTTATTATCCTGCTTTCAGGAACCATTTAGCTGTGAGCATTTGCTGTATGTCCCTGCCCCTCCTGCAGCAACCAGGGATCCGCAGGAAATCCCATCACCCGCTTTGAGCCGATGGGACACTGAGGCACTGAGCACGAAGCACATCACCCTGTGGAGTGCAGCCCTGAAGAGGTCCTACACCCCAAATACTCATCTCCCCAGTGCATTTCACAGATGCTGTGGATCCAGCACCGCAGGGGCTGTTCATTGCAGGGGCTAGGTGGCCCCTGGTCTCCTGGCAATGTCACCCCAATCTTTGGGCTCAGTCATGAAGTTATCAGCCCAGGACATTCTGCTGGACGCAGCTCTGCCAAAACGGGGAGCCCTGCCTGCCCCTACTTACGGCAAGCCAGGCTGGTGCAGGAGACAGAGGGAACCCACAGGTTGGAGGATCCGGTGTCAAAGACCACGGTGAAGTTCTGCGGAGGGGTGCCGATGGAGATGGTCCCATAGTACTCCATCTGTGGGGCAGCAGGACCAAGGGTTGCTTTTCAGGCATGAAACCAAACCTGGAGCTTCCCTGGGCTTGCAGCCTTGGTGGTCCCCTTCTTCATGGGGCACCCTGCTTCTAGCAGAGCTGCTGGGGGGACATTTCAGTGTCCTGGCTCTGTCCAGGGCCACCAGCATGGACAGAAAGAGGCAAAGCATGTGACCTGAAGGCTTTGTTTGGGGTGAGAGGATTTGGGTTTAGTCCATGCACAGCACAGACATAGGGATGGGCATCCCATGGACCACCCCGGGGCTGCACCGCTGGGGATCAAAGCCAACACTCACGTCGAGGGTGTTCAGCAGGGGCTCGGTGGCCACTTCAGTTCCATTGGGAAAAGCATGTGGGAATTTGGTGCCGATATCGTAGCGGTGATGCTGGAAGAAGCGGTGCAGCAAACCCTTCTCCCTGAGGACCTCTCTCAGCTTCTTCCCCCTTTCCAAGGGCAGCCTGGCACAAGCACCGAGGAAAAGATCAGTCAGACAGGATTTTGCTGCCTGCAGCCAGTGTTTGACAGCAACATTGATGCTGGTCCAGCAGCAGAAGCACAGCAGGCTGCCCCAAAACGCTGAGTCAGGGGATTTCTGCAAAACCCCGAAGCACCTCTAGAAACCAGACACCTCCCCCGGGTACCACCACCTCTGCACCCCTGGAGCAGCGTTCCCAAGCCTCAGGCTTCACCTCCGCTTCCCAAAGCCCTCAAAAGGCTCTGACTGCAGATTCCCCTCCCTCGCATCGGCTCCGGCGAGAGCGGTGCTGCGGCGGCTTACCTGGTGATGCCCTGGGCAAGGGCAGCGGCAGCACAGAGAAGCAGGAGGAGCCGCATGGTGCCGGGGCTGCCAGGGCTAATGCCCAGCTGTTTATATAGCCCCCGCGCACCCCACCTGCGGTGCCAAGAGCTGCCAGGACTGCTGCGGCCCCATCCTTCCCCACGGGCACGCGGCCAAGGCGGGTGACACCCAGGGACCGAAGGACACGGCAAACATCGGCTAGTATCAATACGTCACCCAGCAAGGGGGGG
>VWZZ01004626.1:111489-127827 GCA_013399095.1 Psophia crepitans | reverse complement strand
AAAGTCCTTGGCTCTGTGTAAGCATCGCCCAACAACAGCAAAAACATCTCCACTATCAGCTCTGCTTCCAGCACAAACCCAAAACACAGCCCCTTGCTGACTTTCTTGAGGAAAATTAACTCTCTCCCAGCTGAAACCAGGACAAGCCGGAAGGCAGGAAAGCATCTCGCACCCGAGTAATTTCCGTGCTGGCCTTCGGGAGGCGAGCCGCTCCCAGGCTGGGTCAGACCTACGGGTGCAAAGTCTTTCCAAAGCTGCAGCTGAAGGGGAAACTCCCCAGAAAAATAAAAGTAAAGGTCCTGTGCGTTCCCAGGGACTCAATGAATAACGATCCATTCTGCTTTACAAACAGGTTGATCTAGTGGGTGTGCAAAAACTCCACAGCTACCTGGGCTTTGCCGCTTTCTTCGCTGGGATAGCGGCCGCCGGCGGACCTCCTCTCGCAGGTAATTCTAACGCCGCGCAAAACACCTACCCACCGCAGCAGCCAGGGATGAACCCACGCTGCTGGTTCACTCTCCCACCCACATGCATCCAAGGGTGGGTTTTCTGTCCAAGTGGTGGTGGTGGGGGGGGGTGGGAAGCCAACCATATTTCAGAAATTGATCTTTATACACATGGCAATATTTTGCTCATCAATTTGCAACCCCCAATGAGCGGTTTGGGGGAAAAAGAAAAAAAAGCAGCTTGGAAAAAAGAGGTGGCTAAACCCCAGGCACACGTTTTAACCCTGACCACGGCAGAAGAGTAACGACCACGTTCCCATGGATTTTTACCCCCAACGGGGTGCGTTACGATGCTGAGCTTGGAACAGAGGGACCGGAGGGGAGACAAGGAGAGGAAGGTGAAGCAAGGACGGGCTCAGGAGCAGTCCCACCAAGCAGAGGCACTGAAACATACGGAGAAGTGTCAGTAATCTCTTGTTTTGAAGAAGATTACACAGCTCAGCCACAAGCATTCCTGGGCCCAAAGATAAGGAGGATGAAAAGCCTTTCCTCGTCCCCCTCTGCCAGCAAACCAAGGCAGGCTGGAGTATCTGGCAGGCTTCAAGAGCTTAGAAATGACTCTCCAGTCTCTGGGACTTGTTCTGCTCCAAACATCGTGGCCAGGAAAAAGCTTTTCCTGCCCATGCTGGCCCTGCGGCCACTCCTCATAGCTGGGACCAGGGTCGCAGCTCTTCCCCGGTCCTCAGGGTGCCAGCAAACCAGGAAAAGCTGCAAGGTCAAGTATCTGTGCAAGGGATGTCCTGCCACCCACCTAGCGAGCGTATCCCGAAGGAAAACTGGCACCGACTTCTGCCCGTATCGCTCCCTGCCCTACACACTCAGCCGCCCCGCGCCCGCGGAGGCCCTTTGCTCGGAGCTGCCGAGGATTCTGGAAACACCAGTTCTAGCAACGCTGTCCCACGAGCGTGTTAAAAAAAAAATCAATCAAATTCCTTCATCAATATTTTTAGGTTGGCAAAACCCTGTTCACAGATGTCATTTGGAGCAACCGAAGCGCTGCACCGACAGCGTGTTTTACGCTGTCACGGTGATACATAGCGGCTATCGGATCGGATCTCCTCTGCTGATGCAAGACGTATGTCCACCAGAAAGCAATCCCCGTCCAACCGTCGCAGTAAATCCCCCTCCGCAGTGACATCCAGCATGAAGGGAGCTAAATAAGTTGGCTCTCTCCTACCCATGCATCATACCTGCCACGATAGCGGTTCCGCTTTCATCCGCTCCCAATATATTTTGGCTAATGGGAAGCCTTTGGCTGTCTGAAAGCGCTAACGGCTCGCCGGGCGCACGCCGCTGGATTTTGTAAAGCAAGCAGGTTTCCCTCAAAATGCTGTCCACAGAAAAAATCAGTCGTCTTTAATACTGGTGGGATAAATAAAGGCCAAAGAAAGTCAAGCAGCAAAACCCTCGCTGATCTGTCTCACTGTAGGCAGAGGGAAAAAAATTCAGAGTCCAGGATCTCGGTCTGCGAGCCAAGATAAATTCTGCAATTTTCTCTTCCAATACAGCTGTATTAGGCGTGAAAAATGAGTATGGCCAGAAGCCACTGATTAATTTTAAGTGTCCAAAAGCATCTCTCCTTGCAGAATACGCAACAGGCCCTGGGGTTTAGGGCCTGCGACTGCTGCTGACCTCCCTAAAACCCTGACTTCAGAATTTTGTAAGACTCAAGTGTTTCTAACGAGGTGAAACCTGAGGCGTGATGAGAACGGCAAAGGTTATTTTGCATACTAAAACGAAGCCGAATCTCAGTGCAGTGAAAAGGTGACTTACCTGCAAATCTGTGGAACTAAAAGCCTTTAAATCCGGAGGCAGGCGGCCCGACCGAAAGCCCAGGGTGAAAAGTTTGAAGGCTCCTTCACAGCTCCTCATCCCCCGGCTTCGCTGGTGCCTCCGCCGTGCTGAAACCCCCCCCAAACCGAACAGAACAAACATCATTCTGGCACCCTGCAAGTGAACTTCGGAGAGCAGAGTGTATTTTAGTTCCACGAGCAGTACAAATCAGTAAGGCAAACTGCAAGAGAAATAAAACCATCCATGTAATCCAAAATTACAAAACCCGTTCAGCAACCAGCAGGTAAGCACGTTTGGGGGGTGAAGGGGGAGAGGACGGAGTCACGCGAGAAGGAAAAGGAGGAAAAGGCCCTGGGGGTGTTGGTTGACGCTCGCCTGGACACGAGCCGGCAGTGTGCCCAATCCTGGCTGGTATCAGGGGTGAGGTGGCCAGCGGGAGCAGGGAGGTGGCCATCCCTCTGCACTGGGCTCTGGGGGGGCCACACCTCGAGTGCTGTGTCCAGTTTTGGGCCCCTCACCACAAGAAAGACATCGAGGCCCTGGAGCGTGTCCAGAGAAGGGCAACGAAGCTGGTGAAGGGTCTGGAGCACAGGTCTGATGAGGAGCGGCTGAGGGAGCTGGGTGTGCTCAGTCCGGAGAAGAGGAGGCTCAGGGCAGACCTTATTGCCCTCTGCAACTACCTGAAAGGAAGTTGTGGTGAGCTGGGGGTCGGCCTCTTCTCACAGATAACCAGTGACAGGACAAGGGGGAACGGCTGGAAGTTGGGCCAGGGGAGGTTCAGGTTGGAGATGAGGAGAAATTTCTTCTGGGAAAGGGTGGTCGGGCATTGGAACGGGCTGCCCAGGGAGGTGGGGGAGTCCCTGTCCCTGGGGGTGTTTAAGGACAGGCTGGATGTGGTACTTAGGGACGTGGTTTGGTGGGAAATAGGCGGTGGGGAGACAGTTGGACTGGATGATTCTGGAGGTCTCTGCCAATCTCAGTGATTCTGTGACTGTATGAAAGCTGTGCCAGCCCCTGCGTTTAGCTGCTCCCACCTGAATTTTCCCTGCATCCTCACATCACACATTGCTGCTCAGGACACCAGGAATAAACAAAGTTTCTGCTTACAGATCGGCCTGACCAGAGCCCGCAGCAGGAGTCTGGCCCCTCGGGCCGCAGGGGTTTTCCAGCACTGCTTACAAAACTGCTGCTTTGCTGAAGTTTGTGCAGCATGAGCTTTAACTCAGCTTTCTGCAGCAGGAACGATTTATTCCCTGGATGGGGACTGGGGGCACAGACACTGTACGCGCTCTGAAAGGCTGGGGTGTGATGCGATGGAAGGCAGTCGGGGTGCTGGTGGTGAGGAGGCAGTGCTGGTGTTTCAGCAGCAAGTAGAACTTATAGGAAAAAAAAAACAAACCTCCCAAAAAATTAAAAAAAAAATATATATATATACTGAAGGATATTTCAAAAATAATTTAAATAGATCAGAGCTCCCCAACTGGAACACTCAGTCCTGTACGTCTTACAAGTGACATTAGCATCCCTCCTCCTGTCCAAATCCCTTCAGACAGCAAAAACAGATCCCACCTTTGAGAATAAACCACTCTGCCAAAACCTAAGGGTCACGGGAGAGCCACCCACGTCACAGCACCACGGGATCCTCCTTTCCGACAGCAAGCCCCATCCTCGCCTGCGCCGTGGCTCAGACGATATCCCTGGGAAAGGAAAACCAAAACAGCTGAAAGTCCCCCCGAGAAAGGCACGAGCCAACAGAAACTGAAACCAGGGTGGAGCAAAGCAGCCTGCAGCCTTTCCTCTGTTTCATAAAGCCTTCCCACGGCCGTGGAAACATACAGCAAGGAAAACTTGAGCACCCCTGGTTTGTGGCAGAGCCCCAGATTTTACCAGCACCGTTTTCTTCCCTCCTCAGAGCCGTGGCACTCCCAGACAACAGCAGCAGCAACGCTCCGGGGACTAAGTTATTTCCCTTCCTAACTAGAGCTGGCTGTAAGAATCCCAAATTTGGGCCAGATCTGACATTTGCTTAAATCACCCAAGTCCAGGGATGTCACTTTGACACCAGATCTGGCTGAGCTGCTAACTCACTGGGACACCCCCCCGTCCCCATCCCAGGCCAGATTTGGGAGCTCATTAAGGATTTATTACGTGCAGCAGCAACTTTCATCGCTTTGGTATTTTCGATTCAAACGGAGGAATTATCCACCTTTCAACTGATTGTCTCGACACGAGATGATACGCCGTAACTAAACAAAACACTTTGAGGTCATTTTAAAAGGTGACCTGCCCCCTCGCAGATTCCCGAGTCTTGATGGAATTTAGTTTTTCCTTTTAAGTGCTCACAAAGTGACTTTTAAGCAAGTTCACTTCAAGCTCCTGGCCCGGGATCTCTCATATCAGACGGGTTGTGGTAAATTGGGTCTGCTCACAAGAAGGCGAGGCTGGAGAATGTGGAGCTTGCAGCCCAGATGTTGCAAACACCAACATGTGCAAGTCATCTCGTTAGGCCAACGGCACGTTCCATCTGCTGCCATGGCTACTTTGGGCCCGTTTTAACAGGGAAAAGGAAAAAAAAAAAAAAAAAGGAGAGTCAGGGATTAAATTCAATCAAATTAAAATCCACGCTCACTACAAGGATCAGGAGAAGCGAGCTCCAGGACGGATCACCCGGTTATTCCAGTGGCAATAGCGCTAACCGGCCGTGTAAATGCTGCCTAGCAGCAAAGAGTTAAGTAAAGAGTTAAGATAATTCAAAGAAAATATCTGAGGAATTCTTAAATGAGAACACACATCCTTTGCTTGCCGCCCACCTCCCAAAATGATTATTTTTTAATTTTTTTTTTCCAGTGAGAAAAATCCAACAGCTTTAACACCAATCCTTTCTCCTGCAGGGTGGCTGTATGACTACACCCAGACGTACGTCTGCTCTTTCCTCTTCGCCGGAGCCTGTGCTCTCGTCTCCCCTATTTCCTTCTTCTTTGAGCCTTCGGCCCAGAAATGGAAGCTAAAAAAAGCCGACCTGAACGACGGCCTCACGCTTGGCTGAAGCCATTCTGCGGTGGAGATTTTAAAGGACGGACGGTCTTTGATCACAGCCACAATCAGAGAGCGATCGCCGGCACAGACCTACTGCACCGGGAAATCTAACCAGCGGCAAAAATGAAAAAAATAGGAATTTTTTAGATGCTACATTCAGTTTGTATACCCAGATATTTCTCCTGCATTTGCGATTAAAGCCATCTCAGAAACACACAGCGTAAAGCGTTATTTGATGGGAAAAAAAATAAGGCCCACGGCCTGGATGGCCACGGGCTTCACCGTGCCCGTGCCCCTGAGCCGCGTCTTTCCGTACCTCAGATCTTGTCCCCGTGCTCAGCCCGGCAGCTCAGCACCAGAGCCGCGGAGCCGCCCCTCCAGCCTCCCTAACCACCGCCAGAGAGCAAAGCTGACTCACCTCTCGGGCTGAGGCAGCCAAGGACCTCAGAAGTGCCAAAGCACAGCAGGAGATTTTAGCTTATTCTATTTGGATACGAATAATTAGCCCCGGGGAGGGATGCAAGGACGGTAACGGTACAGAGAGCTAAGGATTCAGCTTCCATGAGGGTACGGAGATGAGCCGTTCCACGAAAACCTCATTCTCCTCCAGAAGGATGCTGCGCCGCGGCCGCTCGCTCTCCCGGGCACGGTGCTATGTGCCGCAGCACAGGGGACCTGCAGGCAAAACCAATTCTAATTAAAGCCAGTACAGCAAACCTCGAGATCGTGCCCAGCTCCCAGAGACTCCCCTCCCCTTCTCCCCACCCTCCAGCGACTCCCTGGGATTCAACGAACACACGAAAGCAGCTGCTGGAGCCAGGCAGCAACGCCGAACCTGTGTTCAACCAGCACCCTGCAGGTTTAATTTGGGGGGGCAAGGTGTGGCACAGCTGCTTTGACCTTTTTTCCCCCAGTAGTGAGGTTGTAATTTTTTATTTATTTTATTTTATTTTATTTTTTTGCATTACCACCAGTTATTTAAAATTATTATGTGGATCTGGGATGTCATAAGGGTTTTACACAGGAACCATCCCAGCCGCTGGCACGATTCTCTTCCCCCCCCCTCCTTTTTTTTTTTGTTTTAAATATTAAACCAACCTGAGAGTTGTTTCCCCGACAGAAACACTCCTTTAAACCGTCAGATGGGTTATTTCAAGCACAAAATTAAGCGGTCAATATTGAATAAAAAGCTACAGAACGTTACAGAGTTATAAAGGAGCTAAAACATCACCACAGGCAAGAAAGTTCCCTGGCAGATAACGGGGCAGACTCAGCAGTTACACAGCGCCAAAGAAACCAGGCGTGCTTAAACGAGGGGAAAATCCACAGCTCCTCCTCACTCCTGCAGCAACCCGCAGGGCTCAGAAACCGTCCTTTCACACCCCAACCACAGCGTCAAACCCAGTCCGCGGCGCAGTCGTGCCAGTTAACATCTGCACCCACGAGAGGATCTCTAGTGGGTCATTTTCCGAGCAACCAGGGTTTAAGGATAAAACTATTTCAGAAGCATTGAGGGCACCGGGAGTTTAAGACGGGCGTGCGGGCACCGTGTAATTTGCCTCAAGCCAGTCCCACACGAAGCCTTCAGCTGAGACCTTCTGCAGCAGGGATGAAGCTTTCCTCTGCAAATTTGAGTTTTCACCTCTTAAAACACCATAGTTCATCGCTCGCCGACCGAGCAAATTAAGTCTACCAGCAGCACTGCTTTGCTGCTGTAACAGGAACTATCAGGAACACTCGGCTTCGGCTTTTCCAATCCAAAAGCTTCAAAAACCCCCTTATCCTGCATCTCTCCAACACCTGCTTGAGTTCAGCAGAGCTTTTCGCTCTTCACAGCGTGAGGCCCAGCAACCAAAGCGACGCAGGGATGAAGAAGAGCCAGGAGACCACATCCTCGCCCGGCTTTTCTCGCCCTGCACGATTTATAGCGCTCATCCCCGTGCTCCAACCTCTTCCTCTCCCCGTAACTAAAGCCGCTCTGCTCAGCACCGTCCCCCTTTCAGCACAAGCCCTGCTACATTTTCCCCTCTTTTGTCACCGAGAAACAACTTGCGGCAGGGTGTGGCGTCCACACCTCCCATCTCATCTGCTCCAACAAACGCGCTCCCTTCGAAACCTCCAGGTTTTTAAGGAGGAGAGTCCTCCCCCTGCCCTCTCCAGGGTAACACATACCACCAATTCCTTCCCCATACGTAAAAAACGGGTCTCCCAAGTGCTTATACCCTCCCTTTCCCTCTGCAAAGGGGCAAACAGCTCATTTCCCACAGCATCTTACCCCACAGACGGGCACCACCAGCCTTTATTCGCCCCAAAAATAATTCTGCGGGGGCCAATTATCTCTCTCTAGCCCCAGTCACCTCTTATTTACACAAGAGGTTGAGGAAAACAGTCCCCATAAGAAGACAGTCCTCCCAGCTGCCCTGCACAGTCCTACCATCAGGCTGGAGGTGGGAGAAGAGTCTTCACACCTTCGTCTCTGCAGCCGAGCAGGCTCAGGATAACCGCCGGTGGTCAGATACGCTTCTCTCCTCTCACACCTTCTCCTGAAAAAGCCAAGCACGGAACACATGGGTTAGTTCTCCTCCTAGCTCCGAAAAATAAAGCCACTCATTTACTTGCAAAATACCCACAACACACGCATTAGAGAAACAAACAGCAAGGAGGATGGGAACATCTGCCCGGAGGAAGGTTTTTCCATCCCACTGAAGTCATCTTGCAAATAACTTCATAGAGCCAGTGTCGCATAGCGAAGGGCATCCCGTGCTGCTTGGATAAATGCGAGGGCAGGGTTTGCTGGGACACAGACGAGTTTAGACGCTGTAATCTCTCCTGCTGACTCGCAAATCCCCCTCTCGCTCGCTCCTTTACTCGACCGCACAATACACGTCGGAGAAAATGAGCAGCGGTGGCTTAAAATGATCCTCTGCAGGGAAAGTGCTTTGCTTAAATGCGGTGCCCTCCCCAGGACCCCCACCCCGGCCCTGGGAAAGCCGCAGCCCAACAGCAGAGGACTGGGATCCCTCGTGCTTTCCAGCCCGCCTGCGCCTCTCGAGCATCACCTCTGCCCAGGCTCTGTATCGGAAAGGGATTGCTAACGGCCTCCAGGAGCTTTTCAAAGCAATAATTTAACTGGTAATAAATTAAAAAAACAAACCCCACCACCTTGTAAACTGAACAACACTCTCGGCACCCTGCCTCGAGTCGCTCAGTGAAACGTTGTCCTGCCCCAAACTCATCTCTGGCACGCGCAACGCCCGGGATAACGTGCTAGGACAGACCGTGCTGCGCTCGCGTCTCCATGAGAAACCGGATTTGGGAGCGCTTTACCAAAGATTCCTCGGTTTGAAAGAATTCCTGAAATTCACGCCCTGAACACGGTGCAGAGCAATCAAGCGCTAAAGATCTCTCCAAAAGATCCAGCAGCAGAGTTTGCTGGCACAGCATCCGAGCGCCGAGAGGCTTTTACGAGAAGCCCAGGGAGCCAGCCTCCAATTGTCACCGTATCCCAGCAGAAACCCCGTGCAACCCCCCGAAACGCCTTCAAAACAACCCCCTGCTTTTTTAGATAGAGTTTTCTGATGGACGGCGTGAGCCTGGTTCTTGATTAATCTTTACACCACAAGATTAAGAAAAAGAGAAGAAAACACGGACTTGGCTTCTCCAACAAGACGTCGCAGCACACGCTGCTGCGGGTGAAGATCAGTTACTCCCGGGTTTCTTTCATCCAAACAACTCGGCTGCGAGGCTCCCGGCCTTCCTGGGGGTTCCAGGGAGGGGGGAAAGGCTTTGCTCTCATCGTTCAGTGATTTATCCCGCATGCATCTAGATATACATTTTGTGTATACGATCCTGCACGGCAGCCCCGGCGGGCAGAGCTCCGGGCAAACCAAAGGGAGGGAGCAGCCGCACGGGGACGTCGCTGCCGCGTCAGCCCTGCCCAGAGGAGCCTGGTCACCCCCCGCTGCCCGTTGGGACCCGCTCCCAGCACCCGTGCCAGGGATTTCGGCAGGACTGATTTATTGGGTGGGCACCTGCTGGATCTTAATCCCCGCTTCAACCGATTTTCCATAAACCAGGATTAAAAAGCTGCTAAGACTCCGCGCAGGTAAATAAAAGCTGCGGAAGTCGGTGCAGCGAGACCGCATCAAGAAGGGCGCTGCGCGAGTCCTTAACTCACGCTGGAATTATTTTATATTGTTATTTTACACAGTCGTCATACACCTCTGAGGGCTCTGGCTATCAGCTGCAGGTTCCCCTTCCTCGTTCCGTAGCTGTGGAAACCTGCTCTGGGTCACTGAAAATCAGGGCAGAGATTTTACGGCAGGGATTTCGCCGTCCCTCAGTACACAAAATCAGCCTCCCCACCTCACGCTCTCCATGGACAGCCTCTCCTCTCGATTAAAAAAGAAATAATCTGGTAGTAACCAAGGCTGGGACTTGCCCACCGCTCCTCTCAGCTGCCAACGACCGCTCAAGCCAGGCCCTAACTACAGAGACAGTCGACCCCGACGTTTATTGTATAAGCGGCGATCCTTATCTCGCCATAAAATCCCCTCCAAGGGCTGGGCTGGAATCGTTCCAGCCATTCCCGCGACGGGCAGCAGCGCTGGGTGAGCTCGGAGAGCCGCCCGGGGATGCGAGCCCAGGGCAAGGGGCAAGAAGTTTTGGGTTTGACCCGTCCCCGGCATCTCGCGTCGACCCGTGCTCGGCACCTCGGCTGCTTTACGCACCAAACCACGGCAAGGCTCCCGCCTACGGCCATACCGCGAGAAACACCGGCTTTGCAGGACACTCATTAACCACGGGGCGGTGGGGGGGGGAATAATCTGCATAATTGAGATTTTAAAGGAGAATGAGAAGTTTTCAGGTGGCTGCGGCAGGTAAGGTCTGGTTTTGGGGTGACAGTACACAAGAGACCCCGAATGAGGGGCTCCACCTACCAACGCTCCCGAGGTTTCTGCTTTTACCTCCAGCGGCAGGAAGAAAGCAAAAACCAGTTTAAAATAGTTGGGTAAGGATATGACAACACGGCCTTCCAGCAACAGGAAACAAGGCTGTTCCTCCTTCGCCCGCTTGTTTGGCAGATACCGTGTGCGGTTTCGGCTGTTTACTTGCCCTTGCACACGCCGATAACAGGAACACGCGGGGGGTTTGTCGTCTTTTTTTTTGTTTCGTTGCGGGGGTTTGTTTCCCTCCCTGCCTGGAACACGTCCCGCTGCCGCGCTCACGATGCGGAGCATTATTCGGCTGGGGTTCAGCAGAGCCCGAATTAAAAAGTTACGCTTGCGGCGAGATGAAAGCGTCCACGGGAGGTGAGGAGAGCTTTAAAAATACAAAAACAGTAAATCAAAAAAAAATAAACCTTTAAAGGGGCCATAATGACTTTCACTGAAGTCGATGGGAATTTATCAGCTACGCTAACAAAAAAAAAATTAAACCAGATGTTTGAAAAAACCAGAAGTTTTAGCTTTAGCTAAGAGATCCTTACGGAAAAGCTTCCTAGCCCGCGGTAACCACAAAGGAGATGGAGCTCACGGCCACGGCCAAGTTCCGAAGTAATTCATGGGTCAAAGTCTCCATTTCCAGAGCGATACAGACTTTGCCTCTGAAGTCACCGCCGAGCTTTGCAAAACTTTCCCCTACAGATTATTTCTATGTGGGCAAGATAGGGCAAGGATTACACTCTGGCTCGGGAGAGGCAAAGGGTGTCTTTACAACCCCCTGGTGACTAATATAACGCCAATAAGTTGATTTCCAACCCTTCAAGGATTCGGTCAAGCAGGGAAAGGAAGCTACGGGCATGCTGGCCGAGATAAGGGGGGTGGCAGGGAGGGGGTGTCTAGGACCAGGCTCTCCCAGCCTCAACCTGCTGCTGGGGCGCGAGTCTGAGTGCGATGAGGAAGGGTTAAAAGATAGATATCTGACAGCCAGGAACAGCTCTGCGGCGATATGCCTTGGCGCAGGAGAAACCTGGGCTGGCAGAGGTGAAACACAAAATCTTGCATTCAGCCATCCAAGGGGAGCAGCATTGAAAAAAACGACGTCCCCTTCCTCGCCGTGCCCTCCCCGCAAGCCTCAACAACCTCAGCTCGGGCGGTTCAAGGGTTCATCCCGCACCGAGGCTCTGCCCAGGCTGGCAACGGCGCCGAAGCAACCGATGCTGTCCTGCTGAGGCAACAACCAAAAGCCATCCCTTGGCCGAGCGGGCTGCAAACATCCCCCCTGGTGCACGGGACAACTCCCCTCGAAGGGCAACAGCCCTCGTGGGACCTCCTTGGCTTCCCCGAACTCAAAATCCTCCCGCACCCTGCGTGTGTCCCAAGGCATAGCTAAAGCGTCTAATTTTACAGGCTTGAAAGGCAGCACCGGCACAGGAAAGGAGATACAGGCTGAAGGGTCCGAAGGCTCACTGGGCACCAACGCCAGGGAAAACTGCCAGTTCGGGGCAGGACACGGGATTAAGTTGGACGCATCGCTACCGGTCAGCCTGACCTATCCCTGGATCGGGGGACAGGAAATACTGAAGATTGCTGAAAATCTACAGCCCAGTCTTCAGATCCGGTTGCAGAACTAGGTATGAAGGTCAAGGCAGGGAGATAAGTAGATGAAATATCCATGACCCACAATTAACCTGTGGCTCGTCGGCGGAAGCCGACCACGCGCACACACAACCCATCCCGATCCCGGGACAACACGCACAGCTCAGACCCAGCAGCGTGGGCACGGGAGCTGGGGTGGGAGGCGGCAACTCATTAACTCACAGCAGCACCATCCCGTCTGACAGCATCCATACATCAATTCCTCAACCGCATTTAATTAATACATCCCTGGAGCGGGATACAAAGGACTGGCGAAAAAGTAAAGGTCTACTAGGTCTGCAAAGGTCTGTGCCACCACGTACACGTTCTCTGCTCCTGCTAGAAGCACCTCAACTCCACCAGCACATGAAGCAATTGGATGGACACCAGCATTCGGGGTTAATCAGCCCCGAATAACCCATCACACCGAGCGCTGCGGACCGAGTCCTTCAGCAGCAGAGTTCACTTCACCCAGTTCCCAAGCCAGCTATAATTAAACTCAGGCGCACAGCGACTAAACAATAACCGAAGGAGACACAATGGAAATCACGAAGCCATCAGCCCAAGATACTTCCCACTTCTCCGCGTGGCCTTTCTGCAGACGCCTTGCCCCATCGACTCGCCCCAAAAACCAGCACACGTGGCGAGAGCGTATCCTCAAAGAGCATTTGCCATTTCACAGCAAACCAGCAGCACGAGGCAAACATAAGCTTGTTATTAGTGAAGAGCAGAATCTGGGCCATCTGATGTTTTAAATTTATTAAATCAGCTGCGGCTGGTAAAAGCACAATTCTGAAAAAAAAACAAAAAACCACCACCAAAAACCCGTGTGAATTCAAATAACCAGTTCCCCGTCTAATCCACTCGCATCGCTTTCCACCGCGGTACAGTTAATTAAAATGGTTCTCTTTATAAATCCACTTTCCCCAGAAGTCTCATTAGCCAAATTAATATGATGCATATAGAGCACTTAACCCTTCCGAGAGCCTAGTTTTAACAAAAGCCTGGCTCCACCTGAAGCATCCAGTTCAGAAGGCGGAGGAGCAGCCCCAGCACATGAAAAACAACGACCACGGGAGAATCATCCCACACCACATCCCACAGTACCTCCAAGTCTCTGGGGTAAATATATAACATAGAGACGACAGGGAACAACCTTCCCCTTAAACACAAGTGAAATCTGAGGCAGACACAGGCACCAACAGCCCCGTTTGCTGTAACACAGGTCAAATCATGCCCAAAAACGTGGGAGAGTGCCCGACCCCTGAAACACAAGCCTGGTCAGCCAAGCAGCTAGCCAGCTTGCCAAAACCAGCTCCTGTGTTTGGGCTACACCAACAGATTGCTCATCTCCTGCTGGCACCATCGCCCCGCCGAGTCAGAGAGGCTGAAACGTGCCCCCCGTTATCGCTACCGGCCCCAAACCTTTTGTACACCACTACAAACTATACCAGATTCGGAGATCGGATCTCAACAGAACACGAAATACATTGCAAAAATACGGATTTTAACTACAAACACCAACTTCTGGAAGAAAAGCATCTCCAGAGTCTCTCCGCGTTCCCAGCGACATCTACAATCGCTCCCGTTTCCAATAAACGGCTTAATTAAAACGCTTACACCGACATCCCACAAACACGCAGCCAGCTTCGCTTAATGGTTGGCCCGGCTTTCCACATCAAGACATACAAACAGTATTCTGGGTTAAAACAGCGTTAATTCAAGCAGTTCACAAAGTCACAACAACAGCTCTAGCTGGCCAAGCTGAAAACCTTTAGTTCCACCCGCGCAGCACCTTGCCCCAGGCGGGCAGAGAAACCTCCCGTCCGTCAGCGGGAACCCCCAAAACACACAGACACGACGTCCCAGTCCGCTCCTCGGCTCCCAGCGCCAGAGCGCACGGAGCAGCACGGTGACCGAAGCAAACACATTAGTAAAAGCCAGTAGACCAGAATAAAAAAAATGAAAAATATCAAGAAAACCAAAAGGCGAACAATAAAATCATCTTCTTTTACATTACAATTCAGTTCAACCTCTGAAACCCCCTTACCTGGTCCAGGGATTTGCCCCAGGAACTTTGCAGAGCACGACCACGGCATCCTCGTGTCGAAAGGCACCTGCAGCCTAGCGATGATCCTGCATGGCTGCAGGACAGCACTAGGTTCCTTATCCACGGGAGGTTAAAGTATGTCAAGGCAATCAGGGCAAAGTTGCATTTCAAGGTGTCTTCATCTGCACGTCACATTAATTCTAACAGACCGGCAAGCACAACGCGCGAGGTTTCTGAAGCCAACGATGCAGCAGTGTTAGCTTCCTCTCGATGTCTGCCGTCGTCAAACGTGCCCCGAAGTCTCCTGCAGCAAACACGGAGTTGTGCTCCTGCACTGGAACAGCCTTCCACAGCTCAGGAGCCCCCAGTACAGGAGAACGCAGCAACTACAGCACACAACATTTCCGGGCCGCCTCCGTTATTATATTTTTTTTTTCCTCCTCCTCTCGCCATCTGTACTACACAGAGGCGACTGCAAGCAAACGCGCAGTGGGACCTGGGGCGCGATCAGGGTGCATGCACATCCGAGGCGTGTTGGAACCATTTGCTTCGAAACCGGTCAAAATAAGGCACTGAGACACCAACGCAAAGGTTTATAAATTACCGACTCTATGCTCTCAGGAACTCTTCATCCATTCAGCACTAAACCCGTAACTGCTGAAAAAAGCCCCTGGAGATGGAGGAGCGCCTCGCGTATGTCAGGAAAGGCTTTATTAACATCCCTTAAACACTTCTAAGGACTCATTTCTCTTTTTCTTTTGGCAATTTGGTGCAAAGGTTTACGTGCAAGATTCAAAGCAATTTCAAACTTTTTCTTCGAAATTAAAAAATAATGACCAAAAAAAAGAATCAAAACTAAAGCCAAACGTGTTGGGTGAACAAAATAAATCAGAAACTTAAAATTCAGGAACTCCAGCTCTTCAAACCAGCGAAGCCCCAGACTTGTACACCGTTCTGAGACGCAGGGTGGCGCTTCCCTGCTTCTTGCATGCCAGCATCAGCACCGCTTCCTCGTCAAGGTGAGGAGTAAAGCAGCCAGTGACCCCCTTTTCACTGCAAACCAAGGGGGTGCCACAGCAAGACAATCAACTAGATTTCTTCAGATTTGGTACAACAGGCCGGTCAACGCGAAAAGTGTCGGTTCTCCCCGCTTCTTGCTCAAGACCCACAACTATCAGATCAAACATTCGAGCAGCAGCAGCGTGTAACCCCTCCGCCGCAACCAAAGGGGTCAAACGTTTGTCGTCAATTCACTTCCAGGCAGAAAAACCATTTTCCTCAAAAGAAACAATTTATTTAGAATGAAACAAAATCAGCTCAACTGTGAGCGCATGTTTGAGTGACAGCTACTTTTAAGCTGTGTGAGCCATAAAAAGGGTATTCCTTTACTTTTCCAGCAATCTTGTGTACACAGCACAAAGCAAAGAGGTCATTTTTTTTTTTCCACTTTAAACACGGGCATTGGCATCACAATAGCAGATACACAACTTTTTTTTTTTTTTTAAAGCTGCCATTTTAGTAAAATGCACAAATACTAAACAGATAAGCTTTCTTCCATCGAGAGGCCCATGTAAATTCCACACAAGCCACAGCTTCTCTTCCCAAAGGTCCATTAGAGCTTGGTATCCCATGCGGTTGCCTTCTGCAGTCCACCGACTTTGCTTGCAGGAGGAAAGAAAATGTTATTTCAATACAAATTTATACAACATATTTTTTTTCCGTCCCCTCCCTACATTATACAGATGTACATGAAGAGCTACAAGGCCTGTCTGAATATTCTGCTTGGACTTCAAAAAGCACCACTACCACTCACGGGCATGAAACCTTGACATGAAGTCACCTTCTAGGTATAGATGCATAACAAGTAGTGCAGGGCTTCTTTTTTTGGACCAAGGTTAAACTAGGCTTACAGTACTGATGATTATTCAACTTGCAGTAACAGTTAATGGGACACATCGACAAAATAATTAACCAGGAGAAAAACCAACCGAATCATCGATAATTCGGTTGACTTTCCTCAAAGAATATTTCCTGAAGGCAACTCATCAACAAAACTGTGAAACGTAGTGTTACAAGTTTCTCTTTCCTTCTCATTTTGCTGCGGAATTCTAAAAGCAGCCAACTCCAATATTAAAGAAAAGGTCAAATCAAAGACACACCTAACAATTTAAAATCGTTACTACTCAAGTAATGTTTCTCATCCATCATTTTCACACAATCAAAACTGCATGAAGTTGAATATCCACTGAACCATTCTCCGAACCATACAGTCTGCTTTAGGCCTAACACAAAAATCATCTCATCATTCAGTTTCTAGATCATTGGAATATCTGTCCTCTGGTGCAGATCTATCTGCAACAAGCAACAAAAAAAA
>VWZZ01004626.1:88373-104560 GCA_013399095.1 Psophia crepitans | reverse complement strand
TTCCCCCTCTCCGGCCTTTCCGATTGGCTCATCCCGCTGTCCTTTCGCCGGCCGGCCTCGCGCGCCCGCGAGGAGGGGGCGGGAAGAGCCGCCCCCCCACTCCTCCCCGCCCCGCTCGTTCATTGGACGGTTAGAAAGGGCGCGGCCCTCTGATTCGGGGCTCTCCCCTGTCAATCGTAGCGGTTCAACCACGGGAGGACTTCCCCCGCTCATTGGCCATTCGAGCCAACTTAGCTCCTCCTTTTGATTGGCTCTCCTACCTGCCAGTTATAATGGTCCTGCTGCGGCTCCGCCCCTCCCTTCCCCATTGGTCCGCTCGCTTAGACGCGGGTTCCCATCGTCCCTCTTAAATTCTCGCGAGCTGCTTTTTCCCCGCCCCCTTTCCTCATTGGCCACTGGTAACCTTTCCTGCGCTGCTCTGATTGGCTGAAGCTTACGCCGCTCCCGAAGAAGCGCGGGCTGCTGCCCAAGATCCCCTCTTCGTTTATCATTGGGCAAGAAAAATCTCCCCAGGCATCTGATTTGGTGCCGTCATTTAGCTTGCGGATAGGCTAAAGTGGAGATCAGTCATGCTGGCTGTGACTCTGATTGGTCGCAGCCGTGCAGAGGGTGGTTCCCCAGCAGAGTTCGCCGTGCGGCCGCGGCTGACGGTTCAGAACGCGCAAAACTGCGGCGCGGAGCGGGGGGGATGTGGAGGGTTAGGTCTGCGCCCGCCCCCTCAGCCTGCCGGGGCGCGCCGTCGGTTGGGGGATGGAGGCCGCCGGGGCGGCCTGGGGCTCACCTTCGCCGCAGGGAAGGGTGGAGGGGGAAAGGAGAGAGCGTTCGGGCTGGTCACGACAGCTCGGCCTGCAGTCAGTGCCTGTTCTGCCCTCCGCCTGGCTCCTTGTACGTGTGCACACCAGGACACACACCGAACACCTCCCGGGGCGGCTCTGGGAGCCCGGCAGGTCTCTGGGCCGGCAGCGTGCCGGGGTCAGCCCTGGGGCCCGGCCTTCCCCCGCTGAGTGCTGGAGGAGCCGCCTGTCCCGGCCACACCTCACCCGGTCACTGCCCCTCTGGAGACCTTAAACCACTGCAAGTGTCCCAGAAAACCTTCGTTACATTGAGACGTTCTCGCTTTCAGCGGCACCCTCATCTTTAACTCGGGAGCTGGAGCTCCAGAGGCGGTTGGGGTGGGAAAGGCCAGCTTTGGGCTCCATCTTCCTCTGAGGCGAAGGGCTGGGAGCCGCTGCGACCTGCAGGCCAGGGAAAACCCGTCCCGGGGAGCAAGTGAATCTCCTCCGTGTCCCTTGGGGGGACACACGAGCGCTGCTCTTGCTCCTTTTTGTCCCGCCTGCGCGTAGTCTAGAAGGCAAAAAGGAAAGTGCAAAGGGTGAGAGAGCTGTGGCAGGGTGGACCCTGGCGGTACTGCCCCTGCACCCCCTCTCCCAGAAATCACCTCCTCTCTAACCCTAATTTCCCCTTCTCCCCCAGGGCTGTGCCGGCGAACAGTCTGTTTGTTCTTCTTGGCTGCCGTCGCAACGCATCAAAATCCAGCAGTACCTGATGAGAAGGAAAAAAAGCAGCACACCACCACCAAACCCTGCAACCACCCTGCAGCAGGAAGAACTTCATCTAACCCAGCGACGCTACGGCCCCCCTGAGCCATGTTTTATAATCACAGCCTAAGTGATTTGAAATAAGGAGAGCAGAAAGCTCAATGTTCCCTCGCTGTGCCTCTGAGTGAAATGTCCTCACATCTCTGTGTCACCCCATGGAAATAAGATCGCTCCCCAGGAACGTCTTAATCCAACAGAGAGAGAATTGGATCCGATTTTTTTTAATAGCAGTCCATTAGACTGCATTTCTCCCTGTCGTATTGTCTCCTTCTGACAGAGATGGCACACAGAGGCTCCTGAAATTGTGGGTGGCTTTTCAGTGGTGGGTAAATAGCCGATGTCTAAGAATAGACCTAGGAGTGATAGAAATTGCATTTGAAATACATGTTGAGCTTCTGAAAAATGAGATCCTCCTACGTAACACCACCGAGTTAACCTAACGGGTGTATCGGAGATAGACCCATAATGGTACGGGCGCTCAGCTCATGTGGATATAATTATTGTAAAGTATATGGAAGACACATACAATTAGGTATCATCATCCAGATGAAGTGATACAAAGGTATGTGCGGGAGGGGTGGCAGCACCGGCACGGAGGAGCCTCGGCTGAGCGAGACATGGAGTCTGTCAAACAGGCTTATCACAAACGCTGCTCTTGTCTGGGTTGAGCCGCTTTCCTGGGGAGACACAACTGAAGGGTAAAGCTTGGGCTTTGTTGTGGTGGGGGTTTTTTACCCCTAAAAAAGATGATTGCTATTCTGGCAAGGTGTTACCATTTTACAGAAATGGTTCACTTCCAGGGCTGGAATTGCGAGAAAGGTTTCTGAAGGATAGCATGGGATTCGTTGAGGAAGGAGACCCAGCCCACAGCATGCTTTGGGGAGCAGTCTGGATCAGATCCCCCTGCCAGTTCCCCTCCTGCGTGTCCCATGGCACCTGTCAGAACATCACAGAGGAGCTGAGGAATCACTTCTCGGTTAGGCAAGCTAAAACTGTGAGGAAAAAAACCCCACCCTATTTTGCCATATTTTAGCTGCATCTTTGAGGCTACATCTGGGAAAACCTGGCACAGCTCCACTGGCTTGAGAGGAAATGCATCCCTTTAAATGGCTAGTGGTGGAGGCTTCTATCTGCCAAGGTCCTAACTGCTTCCTCGTGCTGCCTCGGGTGAGGAGAGAAAGATAGAAATTAAAATTCCTCAGCTGATGAGTCACGGTTTAAAAGACACCTTGGGAGATCGCTGGGCCACATCACCACGAGGACAGACCCTCCTGACGACAGTTTAATCTGATTTCAGTCCTCCCGACTGACTCTTTCCAAGGGAGGTCTCTTCTCCTCCTGGATTTTTCCACCTCCGCATCAGTCGTTGTCGACGTGGATCTCTGCAGCACCCGGTTCAGCGCTACTGGTATGATTTTGGAAAGGGGTTTTGGCACTGGGAAAAGGTGATGCAGCACCTGAAACCAGCCCTGGAGAAGACCGTGTTTTGTCAGGCCCTGAGGAACTCCCCCCAGGTCCAGGCTCTGTCTGCGCTTATATATACATGTATGAATAATTAAAGCATCAGATGGCCCTTGAGCCCCTGGCCTAGATATAAACAGCTAATTACACTTGGTGTCCGTGGGAGTTGGGTACCCAGGTCCCTCTGCAGAGCTGGGCTTGTCCTGGGGGATACTTGGGTGTGGTAAAACCAAAGAAACTTGCTGTTTTCCTGCAAAAACCTTTCTCTAGGGCTTTAGCAGTGCGTCTTCTTTTCATAAGCCTGGCTGGAGACGATCGCAGAGGAGCGGGTCAGTCTGGTGGAGGAGGAGAAGCCAAGCAAGCTCCCTGACAGCATCCCAAAGCCCCCGCTCTAAGCCCTGCTGATTGACACGGGCAGAAGACTTGTGAGCATCTCGACTGGGGAGGCGTTTGCTTGTTTGCAGTTTTGCATTCAGACAAGCTGCCTTTCTTCCTGGAGATGCGCTTGTATCCCAGCTGGCCATTAGAGACGTCGAGATACATTAGCTTCACTTAGGCGAGGCCACAAGAGCCCTCCCGGGACCAGAGCTGCCAGCCCAGAAGTGAGCTGACCCGGAGAGCAGGCGAAAGCTTTCCCCGAACGGTTGCTGCAAGTCTCGCGACCGTCTCCAGAGCAGCCCAGACCTCACTTTCACTAGCAGAAAAAAAAAACCAAAATCCTGGAGAATATCCACCCTGCAGGATGTCGGTGAGGTTTGGCATCGAACCGCAAGGCAGCTCCCAGTACCTCGAGGAAAGGCAGGAGAGAGCAGATTTCTTCCTGCAGCCGGGAAAGCCGTGTCCGGCGCTCGCTGGCAGCCTCGGGGGGAGATGCGGTGTGAAGATGGGGTCAAGTTCAAGACTCCTCACCCTGCCCTGTGCCTCTTCTCGAGTTAACCCCCACCTAAAGCCAGGCTCTGTTGCCCTGGTTTGGCTTTGCCCAGCACCATCCCCGAGGGCTCTGAGGACACGTTCTGCAGCAGTTCTCCAAGCAGGGCGGTCTCTGTGCCCCATCCCGCCCCTTGACATCCTCGGAGCATCCTCGCAAGGAGCACCCCGGTGCTCCTCACCCTCCTGCCCACCCCCGGGACTCTGCCCCCGCCTGCCCGGCAGGCAGCCCCTGCCTGTCCCGCTGCCGGCAGAGGGCAGCGGCAGCCCGTGAATTACCGGGGCCTGATCCTGCCCCGCTGCCGCAGCCCTGCCTGGGGCTGGCCGCAGCCCCTTCTGACTTCCCCTCCGCTCCTTTTTCTTCTCCATTTCATCTCTTTTCCTCTGCTGCACGGGGAGTGCTCAAGTTTAATAAGTAATGAAGGAATTTATGGAGCCATTAGCACAGTAATTGTTCGCTTTTCACCTAATATTCAGAGATTAATGGAGAGGGAGAAATAAACCCCCAAAGTGCAGAGGGGATTAAGGCAGGATCGGGGATTCAGGGTCACCCTGCAAGGTCACATCCTTCCCTGAAGCCCTGTGTCCTGAGGATGGCTGGTGCATGGACATGAATCTACAATTACAAAGATTTGAGCACCCAGGGACCCTCTGTGCTCTTGGCCTCCTGCCCTTTCCAGTCCCCAGCTGCTCTCCTTGGGACTTGCTGAGGGTGGCCCCACTCAGGACAGCCATGCCCATACAGATGGAGACACCTGAATTTGGGTGCCCACCCCTGGTCTCTCCTGCGGGGCCGCAGCCTGAGGAAGCCAAGCAGCACCCTGGGAAGCTGCGTACATCCACAGGCTTCAGGTGGCTTGGCTCGCAACCGTCTCCGGTCCATCTGCCCCCTGCAAGCTGGTGCCTTTGCCTTCCAATCGCTACCTGTGCTCAAAGGAGCCCAATTTTACATCCTACTCTGCCGAGAGACCTCCCACCGAGAGGCAGCGATCTGATCCATCATCACTCTCTGCCTCGGTTGCTCTCTCTGAGAGCAGGGAGGAAAACGAAGCCATCCTCCCGGGAAAGAGCAGCACGGCACAGAAGGATTCAGCCTGTCTGCGCTCGCGCCGAGCGGAGATGAGACCCGCCACAATCCCGGCAGGCAGACGCCTTTGAGCACTGGAGCCTCTGCTCGAGCCATTGCCATGTCACCACACGGGGACACACTGCCACAGCCAGGACATGACGAGCGAGCGAGCGTCGCAGCAGCCTCGCACAGGCTGGGTCTTGCCGGGCAGACGGCAAGCAGGTGGCCGCTCCAGAGGAGGGAGACCTCACATAACCACGGGGCCCCAAAATGACCCGAACTCCGGAGATGTGGCTTGGTCTCAGCCAGGGCTCTTGGGTGCCTTCGATGGAGGAGGATTCTTCTTAGACAGGGAGAGAGGCAAAATAGCAGGGAGGAGGCCGCTCCCCATCCCTGCTCTAAGCTATAACGTCACTGCCGAGTGTGACGTGTTTGCAGGGTGAGTGGCACTTGCCCCGGGAGGGAGAGGCAGTGCTGAGGGGTGCTGTGAACAGCCAGCCAGCAGCATCGGTGCCCGGCAGCTGAAACCCGCGTCCTTTCCCCGTGTCCCGGCCGAGAGAAAAGAAAGGACACAGCCTGCGGCAAAAGGCATTTCTCAACCATTTGCACCAGCAGCCGGGAAGGGAGATGCTGGGCAGGAGAATGTGGGCAGCCCAGCACTCACATGGGGGACCAAGGAGATGGCCCCACGTGCCAGCCAGCTCCCAGGCACCCTGCGCTTCTCCTCCACCCCCCTGAGGATCGGTACCTTGTTCCTGCTGTGCCAAACGCTGTCACAAAAATGCAGAATTCCCCCATCTCCCTTTAGTCTTCAGGGTGGCGTGTGTCACGTCTCACAGCTCGTCCCTGTGACATGCTCAAGCCGTGGTGGGAGCAGAGAGCGTCATGCTGAGCAGCACGTCCTCTTCTGTCCCATTGGGACCTCTTTGCCTGCAGCCCTAGAGGAGAAAGAACATCTTCCCTCCCTTCCGACACCTTCCAAGTAAAATAGGTGTCATGCTGAAATGCATCGCCCTATGCAGCAGGCGAGGAGCCTAGAAGGGGCCTGGAACCCTTCTGCTGTAAAGACACGTGCTGACCTCAAAACTGGATTTTTTTCCTCCTTATCCCCCTTCCTCACCCCACCACCCCTGCCATGCACAGGCAGCCCGATGCTGGTTTCCTCTTCCCCGTGTGTCACCCATGCACAAATTCCCACCTCCTCCTAAGCAGCTCCAGTGCCTCCTCCGTTTCCCCAGGCTGTGGGTTTTCAGAGAGGGCAGGTGAGGATGGATGATGCCCCCACCAAGTGTCAAATACGCCCCCAGCACCTCCCAGCTTGGCTACTCCAGCACACGTTCGTCATGTCTTTATGTCGCTAGCGGGAGTGCAAGATGGCAATTACAATAAATCAGAGGCTGGCAGCTCCGTTTGTCATCTCAAGGAGAGCAGGATGGGGTAGGAACTTGGGCAGAAGACAATCAATAAAGCCTGCAGGTCTGTAAGGAGACACCCACCAACCTTCAGTCGGGGCCCCAAAGTCAAAACCCCGCCTGACTTTGCTGCCGGAGCAACGCTGGGCTCGAGGAAGGAACACGCAAGTTGAATTCCCTTGAGCTCTTGGGTTTCCAAGCTGACAGCTCTGGGCAAGACTTTGCTGCTCAAAGAGACCCTTCTCCATGGCGTAACGGGATCCTCCATGGAGGAGGGATGAATAATTCATGGGCTCTGGCTGATCGTGCAGCTCCTGGGGCAGTCCTGGGAGCTGGGTAACAAGGGCTGCACTGGGACAGGGTCTTCAGCCCAGGATGGCCCTAGGAACAAGGGAATCTTCTCACTCCTGAAGGACTGGGAGCTGGAAAACACTTTGGGATCTCAATGCCAGTGGGTCAGGTGGTGCGAGGGGCATAGTGCTGTTCCTGACCATCCCGGTGCTTCACAACCACTGAGCATCGGCCCCATGGTGTCTTCATACTCTTCCTCCCGCAGAACCATACCCGCCACTTGTGTCTTGTCATGGGCATTGCGTTACAGATTTAATGCCATGCCTTTGCATCCCTCTAGCTGGTCCATCAGCAGTTCCTTTCTCCAGAAGGGCTGGGCTCATTCCAACACCTCCTCGTCCACTCCCAGCCTTCATGAGGACAAAGATCCAAACCAGGCCGTCCGCCCTCAGGCAAAGGGACCAGCGCAGGTTACTCCTGAGGAAGATAGACCATGATGGATGGGGTGGTGGCACTGCAAACCTGCCACAGACAGGCTTGGTGAGAGCCCTGGCAGCCCACGAGGTCTCCAAAGCTTGTGTTTCCAGCCCTACCCCACCAGCAGGAGTCCTGGATTTGGCCTGCTGGTAGACTTTGATGGAAAAAAACCTGCTTTTATTGACCCAAAAGGCTCAACATGTGGCTTTATGCAGCAAGAGGGCAGTTCACAGACACAGGAGGGTGCCTGAGAGCAACCCTGCAGCCTCTGCCCCAGGCACGGTGCAGAATCTCCCCCATCTCCAGACCACGAACCTCCTTCCCCTCCAAGCTGTGCTAGATCCCACGGGTCTTTATCAAAAACCACCGCGTACATTTGGTGCCTGGAGCTCCCTCAGCCATGGACTATGAATTCTTGCTAAATATATATTTAAGGGAGTCGTGGGGATATTTTTAAATGACCCCTGAAGCTATTTCTGCTTAATTTCCCTCACTTTTTTGCTGTGTCTCTCCCTGATCTCCTCCTCCACAGAGGACAGGAGCTCATTTTCATCTCTCCTGTCTGGGAGATGGGATGCCTGGCTGGCTGAAGACAAAAAAAAGAACAGTCCAAAAAAGAGCAGACACAGCTGAGCAAGCACAGCAGGCTAGGCTGGCCCAGGGCAGAGCATGGTGGGGTCCATCCCCCTCCTGCTTCAGGGTGCTGCTAATCACCAGCCAAGAGCAACCAGGGTGAAATATTCCCCTCGGCAGCCCTGCCCAGGCACCCAACAGGACTTTTAGCCCCTCTATACTCTTAAATCAGAGCAAACCTGTATGGTCAGGACAGGATTTGCTCACAGTCCTGATGCTTTGGGCCAGTCTTTAGTCCAGACTCAAAATCAAAGGCACATTGCCGCTGCACTTGGCTTCTGCAACAAAACAACGGGTCCATCCATAGCCCCAAAACCATGTCACTTTCCAACCCTGGCCGAGCCATTTCGCTGCTTTACCTCTCCGTCTGACACCTGTGGGTAATCACCCATCCTCGGAGCTCACGAGGCCCCTAGTGCCTCTTGGCCACGAGCCACACGCAGACCCCACAGGTGGAAGAGGTTATTTTCCAAGGCAGCCCTCAGGGGAAGGGCAACCCACACGTGTGTGTGTGTGTACACATGTGGGTTTATTGCACCTAAGCACTGCCAGGAGAAATACAAATGAGTGGAAACCCCAAGTCTTTGCTGCTGAGAAGAAAACGGTTCAATAGGTTAACCCTTTCATCACCACCACAGTCTCCTGCCCCATCCTCTTCTGGCTGGTTGCCCTTGAGAAGCCGCTGTTGTTCATCTTGGGCGATCGGCTCATTCATCTTCCCCGCAGGTGTGATTTGCCCTTCAGGCTCTGCCCCTCGCCCTCACCATCCGTCCTTTTCTCAGGCGATTAACTCCTGGCACTGAGCTCCATCCTGTCTGCAGCAGACTCCCCCTCATCCTGACTGTTTTGGTTTGGGAATCTCTTAGGTGGTCATGAGGATTTTGTCTGGGTCCTTGGGGTGGGCTGAGTGGGAAGCAGCAGGATTCAGGGCTGGCTTCCAGCAGAAAAAGGGGAAATACTCCTTGCTCCTTCTCCATGGCTTTCCATCCCTGCCTTTCATCCCAAATTTCCTCACCTGCAGCCCACTTTTAGCTTTGATTTTTTTGGCACTTCCCCAGCTGCTCAAACACCTCCAACCCTTGCAAAGTGCTGACTCATTGGGATCCCTCAGAAAATACAGACAAGAGCACGCAGTAAACCAGAAAATGGGGATCCCAGTTGGTCTCCCATGCCACAGGAGACCATCCCAGTCCCTGTTGAGGTCCCACCTTCTGGGAAGCTCCCCCAGCCCCTCTGTCCTGGGGCAGGATTTTAACCTGCATCTGCACCGTCCTGGGTGAGCATCCCCCTGCATTTCACCAGTGAGATTTAACCACCAGGCTGTAGCCTGGATTTCCCACCCAGGCTCCTCCAAAACATCCCGCAAGGCAGGTGGAAGAGCACAGATACAGGAACAAACACATCCCAGAGCCTGATGACACTCAGAGCTTCAATTCTGGCCCAAATCTCTCCAGAAAGCTTTAAGAGACTTCAGTTGATTTTTCCTGGTTCTTACTGACCCCAAGGTAAAGGCTGTCAGTAATCAGGTTGCCATCGCTCCGCTGAGATGCAATAACCACTGCTGACACTCTCAGTGCGTTCACAACAAACTAAATCGCATGAGCTGGTCCCTCCAATTCCTCCCTGGGCATCTGCTACACATTTGGGGTTTGGCACTGAGGTGGTTTCTCACACCTCCATCGACTGCAGGCTGAAGCTGCTGTGAATGTTTGTCTGCTTGTTGGAAAAAGATCTCCCCAAATTCTGGCTGGGAGATGGGATAGAGGAGCTGAGGATGGGGGAAACTCCATGGCTTACTGTAAAACTGCTTCTCAGCCAAGGTCCTTTGAACGTCCTGGTGCACATTCAGTCCTGGAGATGCTCCATCAACTCCTGCATCTGTATTTCAGCACAGGACAGGTCTGGGATCACTCTGTTAGTAGCTCAGCAGCACCTGTGTGCTACAGCCTGACAAACTCACTGAGACCAGGTGCAGGTGGGGTGAGATGCCCTGTAATGCCTCTAAGAGGGGGAACCTGACCCCAGGAGACCACCGAGACATGGAGAGGAGACCCTACAGCTTCAGAAAACATTACCCCAAGTGAGAAAAGTCAAGTGTCGCAACCCGCACACGAGATCTATCCACCTTCCTCCCCATCTCCAGGAGCTATGGATAGCCACAAAGCCCCCCACACTCCTGCTGAGGCTGGGACAGCCCTGAACCGTGCCCTCGGACCAGCCAGGCCGGCTGCCAAGAGCTTCTGTGAAGGCAAATTCCTTGCAGATGCTCTTGGTGCAGGTCCAGGACACCCCGAGCTGCTGCAAGTCAGACCCGGGCATGCGGCGCAGAGCAGACCATGCTGCCAGCTCCTGGCTCCCGCTGTGCTTAAAGCAGCGCAGATGCAAGAGGGATGTGAGAGGCTGAGAGACAGAAAGGCAGAAGGAAAACCCCCTGAGCAGTGGTCTCATTTGCCACGTAGGCAGTTTTACCTGAGGGAGAGCAGTCGTCCTCTGCACTTCAGTGGAGCCGGAATGCTCAGAGCTGGGGACTGCCACTGCAGAGCAGGACAGAGGAGTTCTCTGAGGGCAGGCTTGGAGAGCTGGAGACAGACTCAGCTGGGGCACTGCGGAGCAGGGAGGTTCCTCATGGAACCAGCACCCATCCCTTCCCTTCCCTGTGTTCCCAGGGGAGCCCAAGTGCGTGGGCTGGGGTTTTGCTAGTGACCAGCAATGAGGCGCTTTGGAGCCCCTAATGCCCCCTCTACCTCCCGTTGCTTTTTCTTCTCACCTGCTTATTTCACCCCAGTCTTTCCCCCAGCACTGATGGTCTCCCAGCCCCTCCTCTAGCAAACCATGGTGTCTTGCTCCTGGAAAGGGGCTGTAAAGGGTGCTGGTGGCAGAGGGTGGCTTACGACAAGCTGTATCCAGCCACCCAACATGTGGCACATGGGATACACCCAAACAGAGACCGCACAACTCATTGCAGTGATGACAAGAGACAGGTCTCACAGCAAGGAGCTGGCAACAAGCACCAAAAGCCTATGTCCTCTCCGAGGCCAACAGCTATATAGAGAAGGTAGCTATTTCTAGGGTGCTGGCACAGTGTTGGGTGCTGCGTGGAGGCCGAGGTGGTGGTTGTGTGTGTTGTGACACTGCCACAGGAGGCCATCAAGTTTGGCAGGAGCAGAGGGGACACCAAGTGAAGCTGAATCTGGCAGCCCAGGATGAGGGTCCCAGCTGGGGCCCCGCAGCAGGGTTTGGGACTGGCTCCAAGCTGCCCAAAGGGAAGAGGGTCCCCCTGCCTCAACTGTGGGTGCTCACCCAGTGCGGGCTTCACCTCTGAAGACATCCCTGGAGGACCAGGAAGGTCTTTCCAAGCTAAACAACCTGGGGAAAAGATCCTCCCTCAGCCACCAGACCAGAGCACATCTCCCCTCTTTGCAGGGGAGCAAAATCCCCCCCGAGCTAATCCGGCTTGGCATTCCCCACGGCAGCTCCAGCCCCTGCATCCCGGTACGCTGCATCCCGTCCTTTCTCCGAGCCACGGCATCACAGCAAGAGCTCTTATCGCTCAAGCAGGCGCTGCCACCCGGAAAAGGACTCCCAAGGACATGAGCCAAGGAAGGTCACGCCACGCTTGGCTTGATTAGATGGATTAGAGACCCGTTCCTAACCCTCCTCCAAGGCCAGCGCAGCAGGGCTGTGTGCTTCCCAGGTGACTGGCTCTGGGTTGCCTGGGGCTTATCTCAGGGACGCAGAGGGGGAGATGACACCCACCTCCATGGGGGCCACATTTTCCCCAGGGCACCCAAGGCCAGGGATGCAGTCCTGCAGTGTTCCCCCTCTCCCCCCGCTCCTCTGGCCACTGTCCCCATGGGGAGACAGGCAGCAGCTGAGATAATTTACCATTTAATGTGGGCAGATGGCTTAATTTAAACAAAATCAGAGAGGAGGGAAGCCAGGCTGTGAGTGTCTCGATGAGTTCAGCCTGTTCTCCCAGTGCTGCACTGCCCTTCTCCAGCAGCAGGTAAGGTCCCCACGCTGCTCAGGACACAGCAGCACCCTGCTGCAGGGCTGGATCTGGCCCCAAAGGCTCCTTGGGTCCTTTCATCCTTTCTGCTCCCCAAGCTTCACCGTGTAGGAGGGAGAAAAATAAGGACTGTCAGGGCAGAGGCTGGCTGGCCAGCAATGAAGGAAGAGGCTGTGGTGGGAGGTGGGTGTGGGGAAGCTGCTGAGCAGAAGAAGGGAGCGATAAAGACAAAAGGGACTGCAGCTTCTAGGCTGTACCACGCTAAATCCCTTCCTCCTCCTGTCCTGCTCCTTGGGGATGTCCCAGCGACCACAGGGCCCATTAACCCCTTCCTAAAGTCTTCTCCAAGCTGTGCTCCCCAGGTTCTGCGCCTCCACCCAAGACCTTGTCACACTTCCAGCTCTTCCCCATCTTGAGGTCTTCCTCCATCTCAGGGCACCTCCTGGCTCTTGCCTTCCACCCAAAACCAAACCCTGCTCAGGCTTTAGCCACGCAGGTCCCATTTTATGCCCATCAAGCCCCTCACACTGAGGTCCTGCCCAGGCTGGAGCTTCCAGTGCTAAAAACCACCAGCACCTTCTTGGCCACGCAGGTCAGCAGGGATGGAGGAGGCAGTTCTGAGCTGAAACCGTCACCAGGGCCCAGTGGTGAACGCGGAGGATGATCAGGCAAAGGTACAATCAAGCGTTCAGCGCTGCCGTTTCCTACCCAGGAATTAACCCAGCACGGTTCCCCGCAGCCACGAGGAGAGCTAGGCAGCCAGCCCTGGTCTGGGCAGGCATTGCAGAAGCAAACACAGCCCTTTGGGTTGCCAACCACCACCATCCCTGCCAGCACGAGCAAAGCAACCCTGAGATGGGGGGGAAACACCTACAACAACTGCGCCAACCCCCCTAATTTCCAGAACAAACACGGCAGGCTCTTATCTGTCAAGGGACGGTGACTTTCCTATAATTACCCACATCCCCTATGCACATAACAAATCCATCCTGGTTATGCAGAGAGTTTTCATAACAGGTTGCATGGCCGTAGGTGATTGCTTTAAAAAGCTCCCCACCCATGGAGCTGCGCTTGCCGTGCCTGTTCCCTCCGCAGTAATAAAGGCTAATAATAAGGCTTAGTATCACGCAGCATTTTATGGCCTGTCTAATGCAGGAAGTCAAAGTTACTGAACACAATGGTCTCCTCTAGCCACGAAAATAAGCATAATCCAAGAAAAAAGACAAAGCAGCCTTTTAGAAGTGGCAGAGCACGCTGGCAGCCTTGATTTGGGATATCAAAGCTGCGTCTGGGAGTTAAGCGACATGCCTGAGGCTGAAAAGCGCAGCAGTGGCAGAAACCATGGCTAGCAATTTGCTCCCCTTCTACCCGTGTCCACGAACCTGCCTTGGGCACGATGGGCTTGTGCCAAATGTGCCTGGATTATTCCCATCTCCCCCTGGCAATTCTCTCCCCCATTAGACTAATTAGACCCGGCCAGCCCCAGCAGGTTACCCTCGTTCCCAGCCTGATTCCTGGTTCCACCGAGGCTGGGGGGTTTTGGGGAGCTGCTCAGTGCCATATCAACACAAAGCAGCTGCTTTGCAGCAGCTCGGGGTGGTGATTAGCAGGGCTCACAGCCAGCCAGGATGCACTGATCCCAGTTTCAATTGAAAAACCCATCCACCTGCATCCTCCACAGGGGAAATTTGGGGGGAGAAACGCAAAAAAATGCTTTTTCTTGCATCTTGGGAAGACGCTGATCCATGGAAACGCAGTCAGCAAGGGGGTGGGATGAGGTGTGGGTGCTGGGGTGGCAGGGTGGGGAGCAGCTGTGGAGGGGATGGTTTTGGCCTGCAGTCTGGAAACTGCAGGTAAAAGCAGCAAAGACACGTGGGGAGAGGAGCCAGGAGTAAAGGTGATGGGACTTGCTAAGAAACTTCTGTTTTTCCTTCCTCCTGGTGAGGTTTTGAGAAGAGCGGGCACAGACCATGGCCACAAGAGGCAGGAGGCCTCCCCTCAGCAGCACGGGCAGTTCCTTGTCCACTCGGGAAGTTGAAGACCCCCTGTTGCACCTCTTTTAGGTGCCCAGCAGCAATGAGGGACCCAAATGCCTCGGAGACACCTGAGCCGTCCCTATTTTACACCTTCCCCAGCACCCCCCTTTGCTCCTGCCCAGCCCACCGCCCTCAGCCGGCCGGGGCGGTGCCGTCTCTGCAGCAGAGACAACGGGATTAGCATCGATTTGCCAAGAGCAGCAACCTCAGTGTGAGCTCCGCACGCTTCCCTGCGCGGCCGAGAGCACCCACCGCCCCCACGGCTCCCTCCCAGCCTCCATACCCACACCTCTTCCCCACCCAGCCACCAGCAGATCCTTCTGCAGAGTGTCTTGACCCCATGTTGCCCCAAACGCTGCCCATCAGAGGCTAGAAAAGTGGGTCCTGACCCAAATATACCGTGCAGCTTTGAGAGCTCAGCCCTGACGCTTCCGTCACCTCCCTCCTGCTGGCTTGGCTTTTTGGGTACGGCTGTTGGAGGACAAAGCTGATTTCTTATACAAAAAGAGAGAAAAGCATCCCTGGGACCAAAGCAGGCTGTTTTATCCCCAAATGGCTCGCAGCTCCAGAGGCAAGTGGGGAGAGGCAAACGTGCGAACAGGACAGTTGCTAGCGTGTGTGCTCCATTTCAGGATGGGGAGATGCTTGCACCTTGGGGAGCTCCTACATTTAAATTGCTTTTCATAGAAGCCCGGTCGGGCCCCGTTGCACTACGCTGCTGGGAGCAATGGCTCTGCCGGGCGGCCGGCGGCTCCCCCCTGCCATGCCGAGGCCGTGCAGTCGCCAGCGATTTCAAAGAGGCGCTGGGGAACGGAGGCACTGCAACATTTTTAATGATGCATGTTCCCCGTCAGCTCCGCGCCGGACGGGAAGCCTTTAAAGTCTGGCTGCCTTTGATTACAGTGGACCTGGAGAGAGAAACGCTTCCCCTCCTCCTTCTCCCCCATCCATACCCCTCCTGCCCCAAAAGGGCTTAACTTTGGAAGCAAAAAAAAAATCCTCATGAATTGCAAGCAAGGGGCAGTGGGTGGTGCCTGAGAGCGGAGCAGCAGCTCCATGACCAGGCACGTTTAGCACACGGTGTCTCCTGATGGGTTTTAGCAGGGGATGGGGATCCCTGAGGGGTGTCCTCACCATCCACTCCCGATTTATACCCATGATTTTCCAGGATATAGGAGCCAACACATTTTCCCCCCTCCATGATAGTCACAACCAAGACCAGAGAGGAGAACCTGCTCCTCTCCCAGATTCTCCCTAATCGCCTCCCAGGAGCGATTGGAGGGGTTGTTTCAATTCAGGCCCGGCCTCTTAAAAGGCCACTTCTGCCCCCAAAACCTGGCCCTGCCAAGCTCATCACCTCACGCTGGCTTTCAACACACCAGTCAGCACCAAGGACGCGTTTAAACCAGTTACAGGAGTGTGACGTCCGTCTCCGAGAGGGACGAGCACTCGGGAAGCACGAAGAGCCCCCAGCTCCAGCTGATTCCCAATTATTCCGCTCAGAAATTGCTCTGTGGTATTTGAGTCGTTAAAGTCCCATTAAAAGCATCCCGTTAAGCAGAGCTGGCTGGCAGGGAGCTGGGCAGATGCAAGGCTGGAAGGAACCGCAGCTCTCCCCTTATGGTACGTTTTCCAAAACCCACTAGTTATGTCCCTAAATAGTTTCCTTCCACAAACAGCGAGATGGTGTCAGCTGCTTTTTTTAAACAAACAGCAGAAAATAACAAAAGAGCTGCAAATGGCAGCTATAAATGCAAAGCAGAGGCTGAAGTGTGGGGATCCCACCGAGAGGGACTGGGGCAGGGGGGGTTGCAGGGAGAAGGGGAACACGTTCAAAGGGGACCATTCTGGCGCTGACCCTGCGAGGTGCTGCCGCAGCCTGGCAGAGCTGCTCGGGCACAGTTGACCTTCCCTTTGCTCGCAGTCTGGAAGGAGATGGTATTTGCTCCGGCTGGAAGCAACCAGAGCATCCTTACTGCAACCTGCCCTTAGAGCTTCTCCCTCCTGTCCCCAGGCAAGCCTCCTGCAGGCCCCATGCACGAGGTGGGGTCACGATGCTCTACTGCAAACAGGACGACGTTCCCACCAGGGCTTAAACACAACAGGCTTGTAATGTATCTCCCTCCCCGTCCACACACTGCCCACCCATTCCTGCTGCCATCGGTGCTGGGAACAGAGCTGCACAAGTCATCCTCTCCCAAAGCAGAGCCACAGGGTCCCGCACTGAATTTAGGCAGGTTACCGAAACGGAGTCAAGAGATATCTGGAGTGCTG
>VWZZ01004626.1:56769-80760 GCA_013399095.1 Psophia crepitans | reverse complement strand
CCAGACCCTCTGCAGAGCCTGCCTGCCCTCCGGCAGCTCCACACTCCGCACAACTTGGTGTCATCTGTATGCAAACTTACTGAGGGTGCCTGGATCCCCTCATCCAGATCGCTGATAAAGACATTAAAGAGAACCGGCCCGGTGCTGAGCCCTGGGGACACCGCTTGTGACCGGCCACCAGCTGGGGTTAACCCCATGCACCAAACCCAACCCTGCAGCTCCAAAAGAGCAGCGGCACTAATGAAATCCCCGCCAGCCCTGGGCTGGGCTGCTGGAGCTGTTGGGCTCAGCCAGGTTTGCCTGTGGCAGGGACAGATTGCTCCATGGGGATACGGGGAACGCTGGGGGCACCCCACTGCCCGCCAGGGAGCTGGGTGCCTGGGTCCAAAAATGGTTTGAATTCCTGATGGGGACGGCCAAGGTGGCACATGGTGGTGGCGCCCGGGGCAGGGCCACAGGCAGCATCCATAAATCCTTTCTGCTCCCCTTGGGCTTTCTGCTCCCGCCAGGAGCTGTCACTCCTCCATAGCTGGCCCCAGTGTTCCCCCAAGAGGGTTTTTTCCCCCCCTCAGGGTTCCAGACCTTCCCATCCCTGCCATAACCCTCCTGTAGTCTCTGTGGTCCATCAGGAAGTCGGGGTGCCCACAGCCATGCCCAGCAGCCCAGCGCAGAGCCCCAGCCCAGCATGACGGAGCAACTAGAATCAACAATCATAGAATCTTTAAAGTCAGAAAAGACTTCTAAGATCAACTCCAACCTACTGAGCAAAAGCTCAGGCAGCCCAGCACCAGCTGGGGGGCGGAATGGGGCCTTTCCCCCCCTTCCTGCGCTCGAACACCCCCAGGGTGTCCTGGGGTGAAGGACCTTGTCTGGCTGATGGCTCATGTCCCACTGGTGCAGGATCAGAAAGGCTTGGCAACGCTTCACACTCATCCCATAGCCCCAGGACCGGGCACAGAGGGACTTACCTCTCTCACGGAGCTGGCAGCCAAAGAGGGAGGAGGAAGGAGAGGGGCACCCTGGGGAGCCGGGGGGTCCCTGAGCCACCGCTTTGTTCCTTCTGATTAATTTTTTGCACAGGGGTCAGTGGGAAAGAGGCTGCAAATGGCCAACGTGGTACAGAATGGTGCTGGGACAAGGCTTTGTGCAGGATGAGGAAGGGACCTCGTGCTGCTGCTGGGGGACACGACAGGGGACATCTTTGTACCAACCACCCACAACGTGACCACCTCCCACCTCCCAAAGAGTCAGGCTGTCCCGGTCCCCTCAAGGTCATCCTCAAGCAGCCTGGCAGGGCCTGAGCACCACCAAGATGCGCCAAGCACTTGCAGTCCCCAAATGCTGCATGCACAGGACCCGGGGGGATGCAGGTACCCAGCATCACCGGACCGAGCATCCCCCATCAGCCACCCAAGCACTCGGCATCGATCCGATGTTCAATCCGTGACCAGGGCCGTGTCAGAGAAGGCCCCGGCACATCCAGCAGCGTGGCGGGGCTCTCGCAAGGGCTCTCACAGCGGGAAGCTGAGCATCTCGCTCCTGGCCGTGGAGGAAGGCTCTCGCTTTAATTGCTCTTTGGCCCCCGGGCACTCGTTGCTCACTTTTGTGACCGCTTTCTTTTGGGTTTCGTGGCAGCTTTTCAGTTTTAACCATCCTGGCCTCTCCCTGTGCCACCCGTCTCAAATAAAAGACCTCGTGTCCCTGGGGCCGGTTGTCAGCAGGTAGAACCCCGAAATCTCCATCCTGGAGGTGTCAGCTGAGGCCACTCCAACGCCCTGCAGCAGTGATCTGCGTTGTGCCAGGTCTCGTTGGCTCTCCGGGGGCTCACGCTGCACCTCGGAGCCAGTCAAAAGGCAACACCGGGAGCAGCACGGCCCCCAAAGGGTGTGAGATATTAACCCCAGAGCTGTGAATCAGCCTAGAGCCAGCTGCTGGGCTCTGGCCAGGCTGCCCAGACAGCGTGGGGAGGACCAGCCCATTCACCTCAACGTGGCGTTCACTCTGAAACCTAAGGATGGCACCGCTGTGGCCATAATGCTGATTATTTCACCTTTGGTAGTGAGAGCAGGCAGAGCCAATGCGTTTGTCGGCTCTGCAGTGCCTCTCCTTCAGCAAATGAACATTGCGTGGATGTTGAAACAGTCTGCCGTGGGCTTTCCAACGGGCTCCGCTCCAAGCCATGTGAGAAAGCAAGGAGCCTGGCCACAACATCCAGGCAGCGCTGCTGCTAAAATCGCTGTCGCTGCTGCTGCTAAAATCACTGTCCCCGCTGCCAGGGACACCCGGGATCAGGACGGGGCTTCGTGGGCACACAGGGAGCCGGAGACGAGGAAACACAAAGGCAGGAGGGGTACGGGAGCTGACCCAGCTCGTGGATGTCTTTATTCGAACTCTAGTACGGTTGGACAGGGAGAGGCATGCGTACAGGACAGACGGAACGGGAGTAGTATTGCCTTGATCACAGAGATATGTAACAGCATTAGAAAGACACTGACCCTTCCAGGCCAGCCGGGTTCACCCCACCTCATTCACCTATTGCTTCCCATCCCCGTCCCCACGCCCAAACTGACCCGCTCGTCCCCCCCGTCCGCTCGGGGTGTGCACCCCGGGGTAAGCACCCAGGAGAGGGGGGCGATGGTGCAGCGACCCACTCACGGCACCTCAAATGGAGCCTTCGAAACCCCGGAGCATGGTCCCCAGCGGCCGTTTGGTGATGGAGGAGGTCAGAGCACGGATGGAGCCGCAGGCGGCGATGTCTCGGTGAGCAGCTGGCGAGTCTCCGGAGGCGGAGGGGCAAGGTGCGTCTGAAAGCGTGGGCAAGGGAAGGGGGCACCCCAGGGGTGCGCCAGGGAGACAGGCAGTGTGTACGTGGCAGGGCTGGCAGCAGGCAGGGCAGCGGGGCTGTCCCCGGCACCCCAACCTCCCCTCCTGGCCCCACTGCTCTGCGGCACCTCCTGGGGGTGGGGGGGACCTGGCTGCCAATCCCCCCCACCCTGGCCGTGGAGCTGGCAGCTGGAGCTTCAGGCTGCGGTGGGCAAGCAGAGCTCCTTGGCGAGAGCATCCCTCAGCCTCGGGGGGAGCATCCCTGGGCTTTGGGGGGAGCATCTCCCTTGGGGAATGCATCCCTTGGCCTCGGGGAGAGCCTCCCCGCGATGTGGAGAGAGCACCCCCAGGGGAATGCCTCGCTCAGCCGTAGGAAGAGCATCCCTTGGCCTCAGGGACAGCATCCCTCCACCTTGAGGAAAGCATCCCGCAGGGCGCGCGTCCCTCCGCCTCAGAGAAGACATCCCCTGGGGCAAGCATCCCTCGGGGAAGGCATCCCTTGGGGCAAGCTGCATCCGTCCGGGGCTCAGGAGAAGGTGACCACCTCACCCTGGGGGTAATTGGAAGAGAGGACGTCTTGGCAGGTGTCTGCAATTAAAGACACAAGTATTAAACACGCCATTTGACATCGCTTTCATCGGCTGTTTGTGGAGAAGTAGGAGAGGGAGAGAGAGACTGAACTTCACGGGGACCCAAACTTTGCACGGCGCGGAAAACAGAGTAAGTGCAAAGTGAACTGGCCTTCCCTGGAGGGGTAAAACGCTGCTATTCCATCAGTAAATTCAGAAAAATTGTTTTTAAAAAGCCTCAGAATGGACCCAGAGATGGAGACTTGGGAAATGATTCTCTGAGAGAAACCAGACATGGAGTCAGGGTGATTTTTGAGGGTAAAAATGAAGAGCAGAGGAAAGAAGTCATCCCTGCCGCAGCCCTCTCCTCCCAGAAAGCTGCTCTTGACCACAACTTCCCAAGCCAACCCCAAGCCAGATGTCCCAAAGCCAAGCCTGGTGCATTAATATCCCGCAGTGCTTTTGCTTGTCTCTCTCTCTCCCCCTCTCATTTGTTATCATTGAATTAATTAACATTGATTGGAGCTCTGAGTCACAACACCGCTGCTACCCATGTGCCAGGACCCGGGTTCCAGGCGAGGGGCCATCAGACGGGGAGACGGTGCCTGGTCCACCCGATAAGCCACGCTGCTGCCCTTCCCACCCAGGGATTTTGCTGCCAGACCCAGCACTAGCTCCTGACCGTGGGTTTGACCTGGCTTTCCCTGCTGCAAACCAAACACAGCTCCAGAAGCATCTCATTTTCCCCAAAACAAAAGGTCTCCTCCTCCGCCAAGCATCACCGCGCGGTTTGGACAAGCAGTGCCCAGACTTTTCAAAGCCCCACGTGGCAGAAAAGCCCTTGGGATTGAAGTCCCTAAATCCCAGGGCTTTCAGGAGAGTTCTCCACCTCCTGAGCTGCCACAACGGACCAATTCAGGGGACTCGGCATCATCCCCCCCAGCAACACTTTGGGGACCAGCACCGGCCCCTCGCAAAGCGGCTGCTGAGAAATATCACCGCTCCTGCTTCAATCACTCCTGCAAGCAGCTAAAAGCTTTCGGCAGGGCTCGTGGCCTGCTGGAAACATTCCCCGTCAGGTCAATTGATTTACCAGGGACACGACTCAGCTTTTAACTCCCATCTCCTCCTCCCCGTTCAAAGCCATTTTGTGTGCTAGCTCGAGACCTGCTGCCCGCATCCTCCAGGGACCTGCCTTGGAAAGCAGCTTCCCGGCCTCAGAAAAAATTAGCACGACTAAAAATAAATAACAACAGCCGAAAAAAAACCCTGCCCTCCTGTCTCACCTTACCGTTACCGGCTCGATTCTGCACCGTTGGCGGGTCCCAGCCCCTCTCGCCCTCGCAGCCCCTCCGCACCATACAGCTCCTTCCTCCGCCTTTTTGGGGGGGCAGATCTGCTGCCCAGCTACAGTGGGGTGATGCCCTTGGGCAAGGCGGGTTTGGCACAGCCCGGCCGAGCCCGAGCCCTGAAAATCCCCAGGGTTTGCTGCAGTGCTGCCACCCCCCCAGAATTTCCAGGTGGTGAGTTCACACGGGCCCACGTTCCCCACGGGCATCTCCCCCAACACCCTCAGGCGCTGCCTCCACGAGCTGCCAGCCTCCGCCTGCTCCAACGCAACGTTTGGGTAGGACCTACACTAACTCTGCTTCGGTCTGCCAGTGCACTTGCTTTTTTATTTTGTACTTTTCCTCTTCTCCTCCCCCACCCCACCCCACCCTTGAAGATGTATTTGCAGACAAGAGGCTCAGGAGCCGCTCAAAGAGGAACCACCACAAGCCCAAACACTCCCGCAGCCCCCTCGAAGGCTTCCCCGGGCCACCCCGGGCCACTTTGCAGGTCCCTTTTCTTTTCACTGCTGCACCAGGAGGGGTTTGAAGAGCCTGGCAGTGCCCCATGGTGCAGAGCGCCCCACCGTGCTCCCCAGATGTTGAGTTAAACATCTCCCAGCCAACATCTGGCTCTCCCGTAACGCCCATTGCCACGGACCACGCAAAGACGGGGGGGTTCCATGACAACGGGGCAAAAGCCAGCAGCCACCGGCACCTCCCGTGCCGCGAGGACCAGAGGTGCCGCCCCGGCGGGGTGCACGAGGAGGAGCACGACCTGCTCCCCGGCAGTTTGTAAAATACTTTCTGCGGCTCCATTTACCTTTTCGTGGGGGGAAAAGCGTGAGGACCGATTGCCCGGGCGGAGGTGACAAAGTCACCGGCTGGCAGCTGGGAGGCACCTATTTATAAGCTCAACGGCATCTTATTGTGCGTCTTCCCTTGCTCTCCCCGTTCCTCGTCAGCATGGGCGAGGGATGCGCTTGCTGTTTATTTTATTTTCTCTTCATTGTCATCGAATAAGCACTGAGGATTTTTCCTGGCAGCGCTGAGGAAGCCAGAAACAGGCTGCTTCTGGGCAGAGCAATTACTCTCCCGACATCTTAACCCCCTGCCCGGCTGCCTGACAGGCCTTTGCGTTTCCTCAGCTCTTTCAGGCATCTCCCGAGAAACAGAGCGGTTGCTGCAACAATAACGATTAATACTTTGCACGCAGCCCGGGATGGCGGCGCAGGCTCCGCGCAGCGCTGGACTCCGAGTCTCCCAGGAGGAGGAGAGGAGGACGAAGCTGCTGCTGGATGATGGGGGGTGAGGGGGGGAACTGCCCCCAGACCCCCCCCGGATCCAAAGGATGAGCCCGCTCTGGTTTTGGTCCTCATCCCGCCGTGCTGCCGGTCTGAGCAGACGGACACACAGGCACGAGGACTCCAACACCACCAAGGCAGCTCCTCTGCTGCCATTCCCACCGCCGGGGGGGGGATTTGCGTTTGCGGCCGGGATGGGGAGAGGAGCGCGGGGCACTGAAGCTCCCCTGGGCACCACGCCGCCGGGCGGTGCAGGGCGAGGGGTGGGTATACACGGCAGCCACAGCCCTGTCTGTACGTTCCTGCCCCGTGGCAGCACCCCGCCGGGCGCAGGACAGCAGCTCAGGGCTGACACCCTCACCCCATCCCATGGGAAACTCTCCTTTCCCGGCTGGGCAGCGAGCTCGCTGCACACCAGTTGATTTTTATTTTTTTTTTTTTTTTTTTTTTTTTTTTTAAATGCCATTTTAGGACTCGGGCAGAGGCAGCCTCCTATTGATTTATTCAAGAATAAATCAACCAACCTTGCTTTCTCCCGCTGCTTGTTGCCTTAGCTGGAACGTGCGTTCCTCGCCAGATCCCTAAACATAGATAAGCGGCTGGGAGGATATTCGGGGGAAGTATCGTATATTCTTGCTCTATTCTTGTCCTATTCTCTAAGCAGCCAATTTTGGCTACTGAGATAAAACCCTGGGCTACAGAGATATTTAGCGGTCTGCTCTTCTGCTCCACTACGGCTCCTTTTATAATCTCACCCAGGGGATTAACCCCAGCTAACTGAGCCCCAAAACCAACCCAGACCCTACCTGAAAATAACAACATGCTGTTTTCCCCCTCCTGCATCCCCCAAATCACTTGTTCAGAAGGTGGCGGGGAGGAAGAGGGAGAAGATGCGATGGGTTTTTCAACAGTTTGGTGCCTCCCACTGAAATCCCTCCGTCTCCCATTCGGGGCTCGGTTGTTTTAGAGGAGCTTTTTGCACATTAGTCATCCCTTCTCCCAGGTTGCATAACGCCACTGCTAAAAATTGCATCGTGCCAGCTCCATGTCAGCTCTCATACACAACCCTCGCTGCTCTGATGGGGATGAAATTTTTTGGGGGGCCCATCGTGGGTTTTCCACACCGGGCAACCACCACCGGTGTTTGGTTGAGCTGATTGGGGAGCCTGGTGGGGGGAAAAGGAGAGGATGGGATCTCTGGGGATCTGTGGCTGCATCTGCTCCGGGGTTAATCCTCTGCTTTCAAGGGACTCACATCCCAAAGTTGGAGGCTCTCGATCTGCCGCGTCTGCAAGAGGCAGGGCGGCAGAGCGGGTTTGTCGTGCCTGGCTCATCCCCAAAGACAGGGCGTGACCTTGCTTCAATCATTTATGATTCAGAGACCACTGAAACGGTGGAGGGTGACCTTCCCTCTCGCACGGGCTGGGGCTATTTCAGCTCCTCCTGCTTCCAGAGCAGCTCGATCCAGAATGGGGGGGGGGGTGCACCAGAGAAGCACCTTTGTGGTGCCGCTGTCCTTGCCCCTTCGCCCCGCTCACGGGGGTTTTGGGTGATTCCTGAACGTGCTGAGGTACCCCGACCGTTTGGTGTGGGAACACACCTGAATTACCAAAATTCAAGAATTCAAGAAATGCAGCTACAACTCGGGTGCTGCCGCGCTGCCGGCAAGGGGTGAATCGCTGCCACGGCGCAGGGTTCACAGCACCGCAGTCAGAAACCGCTACGGGACATCCTGGGCTGAGGAGGGATGAAGGAGAAATTTCTTCTGGGAAAGGGTGGTCGGGCATTGGAACGGGCTGCCCAGGGAGGTGGTGGAGTCCCCGTCCCTGGGGGTGTTTAAGGACAGGTTAGACGCGGTACTGAAGGACATGGGTTAGTGGGGAATAGGTGGGGGGGGACGGTTGGACTGGATGATCCTTGAGGTATCTTCCAACCTTAATAATGATTCTGTGATTCTAAGCTCATCCTAATTCTCCCTAAATCCAGAGAAATTCCAGCTCCAGCACCAGTTCTAGGTGGTGCTCAGCTCCTGCTATCAAGACCCAGGATCCAGCTCACAGCACCAAGCTTTTTCGCCTCTTTTCTGCTTCCCTTTGACTCTCGCTGCTCCGCTCGCAGGGCTGCGGCGGGGCAAGGCAGGAAGGAAAGAAGAAAAGCAAAATAAAAGGCAAAGGCTTCTTGTTGGCCCGGTGTAGGACTTGGAGGGGGGTTGTTTTGGGGATGTGGTGACTGGCTCCTCCTGGCAGCTCCTTCAACTCAGTGGGGAAGAAAAAAACCATAGAAGCCAGACAAGGCATTTAGCGCTTTCTCCCTGCATAGCATCTCTTCCACCGTGGCAGCAAAGAGTTTTACTGCAGGAAGCTCTCAGTGTTAACCCTTCTCTACACTGAGGGAAACTGAGGCACGGGGAGCCTGAGAAGGAGCAGGAGGGTCCTGCCTGCAGGATCTGCCAAAACCCAGCCTGGCTCTGTCAGGTTGCGGGGACCAGCCTTGCACCAAGGGGATTGTCGCTCCACATCATCCCCTGAGCACCAGCTCCAGTTCTGCCGTGATGGAAGGGAAGGACCTGACCCCCAAAAAACTCCTGGGGCTTTCTTTTTTAAACCCAGCCAGAGCTAAGCTTTGCTCCTCATCCTCTGGCTCAAAGTCCCCAGGCTCCAGCCCCACTGAACTGGGTTTGCTCAGAGTAAGGAAAGAGGCTGAGAGGGCACTGGGATGAGAGTTGAGACCCAACCAGCCCCTTTCAGCCACCCAAGACCCAGACACCTCGCGGGAGGCAGAGCCGAGGTGACAGAGCTAGAAACGAGCCAGAAGGCAGGGGACTGAAGGCTTTGTTCTACCTTGGGAAGACACCCGAGATCCTTCAAAATCATCCCCAAAATTAACATGTGTGAGTAAAAACCAGCAGCGCAACAGGGGGTTTGGCAGTCCAACCTCATCCTCCCAAGGCTGGGGGAGGTCTTGGCTCAAACCCAGCTCCCATCCCCATGGGGATGCTCTGCCCCACCACCCTGCATCCATCTCCCAAGAGGATTCTTTCCCTCATCCATATAGGCATCATTTGTCTCAAATCTCTCATCTCCCCACTATTCAAAAAGCGGCAGCAGCTTTCCCAGCTGCTCCCAGAGACCCACATTCCCCCTCCCCACCACCCCCCAGCTCTTCATGAGAGCATCCATCCCTCCATCTGTCCGTCCATTTTGCCAATCCTTTAGCCCAGCCTCCATGTGATCCCCGCACCCAGCCCAGGGCCTGACAGCCTCCCACCTCCCTGGGACTCAGGGCTGGTTTTCAAGGCTGCCAAAGCCACCTTCAGCCCCAGGACCATCGCTGAGGTTGGATGGAAAAGCAGACACAAGCAGGGAGTGAACGAGTGTGATTTAGGCAGAAAAAGGCACAAAACAAGAGGGGAATTTCTGCTGGGCAGGGAATAGAGGTTTATTCATCTGTTGCCTTCAGAAACTTGAGGCTGTGTTTTAAAAAAAAAATAAATAACTGAAATTATATGAATTCAGCCATTTCCAGCACAATGATGTGTAATTTTATGAGTCAACATGTCCTCCTCGCATTTCCACCACCCTTTATCCCAAGTGCAAATGGCCCACGAGGAGGGTTTGACACCAGAGGGAATCGCATGGGTTGGCCCGATTTATTTAGGATGAATTTGGGATGAAAAAAAAACAACCAATCCAAACCAACAAACCGACACCTACTCCTGGGACTGTCCCAAACACATGGACACGAGACAAGTTCAATGGAGACGTTGCGCATCCTGCAAACCGGGCAGGGGGAACACAGCGGCAGCGCTGGACTGGAGAAGATCAGAACCCGCTTCTCAGCGATGGAGATGTCCCAGCTCGGTCTCCTCTGGGCACAGGCACCGCCGTGGAGACACGGCGTCACGGGGAAGGGACGGGGGACAGAGCGGCACGACACGACACAGCGGGATCCGGGCAGCGTTTTAGAGGATGGAGGGGACGGGAGAGCAGGGACGCCGCAGAGGACAGGGAGAGCTGCAGCGGGACGCGAGGGGAGCCAAGCCCACCGTGGATCCTGCCACACCATCTATGCTGCTTAGGCTTCGGGATTTTCCATAGCCTTGGTGAAGAAAACGGAGAGGTTAGAGCCGAGCAGCCTCTTTCCCAAGGCTCGGAAAGCAAAGAGCACTGGGGTGAGCATCGCCCAGCACCGCACCCCAATTCAACCCCCCTAAAAAATCCAGAAAGGGCTTTTTGAGGGCTACCAGGCTTCTGCAGATCCTCCAGACCTCCCCTCCCTTCCCCTTGGCTCCCCATGCAGTCGAGCAGCATTGGCCAAATCCAGGACTCGAAAGTCATTGGTGTTGGGAGACCAAATCCATCCTGGGGGGGGGCTGGGTTTTGTTTCCCAAATCGCTCTGGATGAGGAATGAGTCTGGGGGTTTCGTGGGCTGAAGCAAAGGGGGAAAAGCAGAACTCAGACATGGGACCTGGAAGGAGTCGTTCCCCCGGCTCTGGTTTTTGAGGCGGCTGTAGCAGCAAGCTGCTGCTGACACCTTTCTGTACGGAGAGGAGCAGGTAGTACCGCTCATTATTTTAGGTAAGAAATTGCACTAAAGAGCAAATATTTCCATTGCTTTAAGCATGGGAACCCTTCACACTCTCCCAAAAAGCCAGAAATTGCTCCAACTTTTATTGAAAAGCAACAGCCAGAACAAATACTCTGGCAGGTCAAAAGCCACTTTTCTATCTGGAAAGAAACTATTTGCACTGAAAACTGCATTTTTAGGACCAAACAGCAGCCCTGTTCAAAGACGAGCCCCGAGATCTGCTCTCTGGATCTCTGCACCTTGCAGAGACAGCTCTGCTGCTAAAATGTGGAAAACTAAGGATGCTCCAAGCTGTGATGAGCCCAGCGATCCTGCACCACGCCACGCTCGCTGCATCTTCCCAGAGAGCCCGGGCGAGCAAATCCAGCCTCACCTTTGCCTTCCCTGCAAGCACCAGTGAGCTCCAGAGAACACAAGCGTGTGCAAGTGAGGGGGGAGCTCCCTGACAGCAGAAAAACAAGGTGATGGATGGCCCCTTCGGCAGTGTCAACCTTGGAAACCGTCCCCGTGTCCCCCCGGGGAGCTAACGGCACGTCTGGGGGTTCGGCTTTGATGTGAAGGCAGGTCCTGGCGCAGGCCAGGCTGTTCTGGGCTTGGATCAGGGCTGACTACTCTCTTCAGAGCGACCATGGCATCACCCCCCCGCACACTGCTGAGGAGGATGCTGAGACACGAGCATCGTCTGGAAAAGGCTCCAGAGCAGTACCTCTTTAAACCTGATTTTTATCCCCTTTCTGTACTTGTTTCCTAATCATTTCCCAGCCCCCGGCAGCCGGCAGGGCAGGCACGGGAGTCTCCAGCCGCTTCCCACAACTCAGCCACCCCAGGAGACACGGCTCCTCTGGCTTCGGAGCAGAGAGGGGGCTGAGGGACAGAGGGCTGCCTGCCTAAACCTGCTGCTGACTTCAGCAAAGCTTTTCCATTCCCCACAGTGGAAGCGAGAGCAGGATCAGGCCCCAAAGAGAAGAGCAATTTCCTTATTTCCTTTTTGGCAGGAATCCACGCAGCGAGCGAGGAGGGAAGCGAGCGCAGCCCTGAGCCGAGGGGGAGCCCCAGCCTGAGCTGGGGAAGTTTCCCACCTACAGCAGCCCATGCAAAGACCCTCTGCTCCCCCCCCAAAAAAAAACCCCGCAAAAAACTGCATCAGGCTCATCCTTCAGCAAACCTTGCTCTTTTTCCCAGGAGCTCGTTGAAGAGCTCACGCATTTCCCTGCCCGCATCCCACCCTGAGCCACGAGTGTGGGAAGCAATCGTGCCGAGATGCAACAGGTTCCTGAAAGTTTGGGGTTACTGATGGATCCAGCACCCAAACAGCAACAATTTGTCGAGAGGTATTATGGGGTCAGGGCTGCTGGAAGCCACCTTGGCTGTGCAAGTACCCGCTGGTGTGGTTGGGCACTTTATAGGGATGCTTTGTACTCTCGCTCAGATCACTGACTAGAAAAGGATGGAAACGGGCATAGGAACAGCGCCAAAATCATGCTGCCAGTTTTGATTAAGTCTCAAGCATCACAGTTTGGGGCAGCACTTTATAAAGATGCTTGATTGCTCCAGAGCCCCTCAGCAACGGGACTCTGAGCGAGGGTAAACCTGCCCCAAGCCCAACACTTCCTTTTCTCCATCAATTAATTCCCAACGCACATAAAGCCAAGCTCAGGAGAGCGCCTGGGAAGGTGCTCAGGACTCCATCCCTCCAGACCATTGTGGTTTTCCACCAAGCTCAGGGCCAGATGCCACCATGGAGTCAAACCGCAAAGCACCGGAGGGCTAAGCTCTGCTAATTGCCACCGGTGCCGTTCGTTAACGGAACCGGTATCCCAGCAACCGCCATAGGTGCTAACTGAGGTCACCAGGATTGCTTTATAAATGGGTTTGTTGCCAAGGAGCCGTGTGGAGGCATCTCGTAAACAGAGTGGTGGGGCAGCGGGTAACCCCCGGGGGCTCATACCAGGGCGCTGGCAACACCGCGCTCCCCACGTGCAAACGCTTGCAGCTCCCGAGCGCACGTGCACGCTCGCGCATGCTTTGAGCCGGCAGCAGATGGGGACGGGGTAATGCAAGCAGGCAGCATTGCCCAGGAACGCCTGGGCTTGTTTATAACGGCGGCCTGGCGCTCGTCTGCGCGTTGCACGCACTCGCACGCGTGTCCCCGTGCAAACGTGAGCTTGTCCCTGCGCATCCCCCCAGGCAAGCGTCACCGGTGCGTGCTCACGTGAGCATCCCCGCGCTCGATCCCACGCCGTCATGGCCCTGCACTAATAGCGAACAGCAGAGTAAAATCACCCGCACGATGCTCTGGCTTCTGGCAAACAAGCCAAAAATTGCTGCTTCGCCATGCCAGCGGGCTGTCGAAGGGTCGGTGCCCTTCCCTCGGTCTAACCCATTCCCTGCGGCTCCTCCTGACATCCCACTCTGGTGTCCATCACTACCTTTTCCTAGACCATCGTAACCAATCTCACTGGCACAGGGGACACTGGACTCATCCTGCCTCCACATCCCTCCACCCAAGCAGAGGAATGGGACTCACATGCCAAGACAGGTCCATGCCAACATGTCTGGGCCCCAGCAGGACACATTCTGGGGAGGTGTGGAGCAGGACCTGAGTGCTGAAGGGAGACAAGGGGTCTGGAGCCATCCCCAGCAGCAAGGGAGCAAGACGACACCACTGGAAGCAGCAATAGGGACAAGAAACACATGCCACATGGCAATCCACTGCAATCCAGCTCAATCTTCTCCAGGGCACAGGTCCAAGGGGTGGTGGGCAGGGGTAGCTATTCTCTTTGAGCTGCCTCAAGAAGACCAACCGCTGGAATTGGGCTCAAACCATGACGGATGCCAAGATCTGCAGCATATTCCCGAACCAGCTCCATCTCCTGATTTCCACAGCTTGTACAGACATCAGTACCTGTCCCAGGATCTGACAGATGGCCATCAGCAAGTTGGGCTCAGAACCAAGCTCATCTCAATTTGCAGAGCTGCCAACATCCCAGTACCAGAACAAACAGCCTCAGCAGGAGATAAATCAGGACCGAGGGAAGAGGCACCTTTGCGGCTCCCAACGGCTTTCAGCTGGAGCACAGGACAGAGTGTGTGGAGCACACACACTCTGATCATCTCTGGTCACCACTAACCCTGACCACACTGGAGCGTTTCACCAGGGAAGACACCAGCCCTGACCTCCTGGGACAGCGTCCCATGGTCCATCCTCAACAGCCCCAAGCAGGACGCAGATACTGAGGTTCCCTCTTCCCAAAAGGTCTTGCACATCACTCGAGCCCCTCTGGACACCACATCCAGCTTTGTCCAAGACCGTTTCAGCAAGGTAGGGGTAAGTGACCCACATACACTTTTAATTGTAAAAAGCACTCTGACATTTGCAGGAAAGACACCAGAACAAACCAAGGAAGATCACCAAAGTGCTCTTTCAAATAGCTGTTGCTGCCACCATGCATGAAGAAAACCTCCTGGTCTCCTGCAACCAAGTAATGTGATTTGGGAGCCCAGCAAGAGCAGCACTGGATCCTCAGCTATTAGATCTACTCTGGTTCTCCTGACTTCCCTGGGACCAAGCTCAAATGCTTCAGCTGAAGAGATGCCTGACTTGAGCATCTTGTAAGGATGAAGATCAGCACTGGCTTTCATCCGTCTCCTTCATCCCTTCCAATCCAGTGTCCCTCCCCCAGCTTGGGGCAGGACTAGAGCCCTCTCACCTCTTCTCGTTAGCAGGTATTAAGAAAAAAGACTAACTTCACAGAAAACAGCACTTCCAGGAAAAAACTGAGGCTTTTCGAGCCAATATTTGTCTAGTACCCTTCTGCCCACAGATGAGCAAAGCTTTTCATTTTTTCCTCTTTCTAAGGGACAGGGCTCAGCGGGAACACCAGAGGGAATCCTTGATTTCCCAGGAGGAAGCAATCAATTTGCTTCTACTAATGTAATAAATGTGATCACCCCCAAACACCTCCCTATGTCCCAAGCCCATCCAAGTCTTTACCAACCCAAGCAGTGCTACAGCAACAAACCCTTGAGGGCCTCCAAAGCATCACCATCATGAGCCACCAAGTCTTGGTGTACAGCTCAGAGACATAGCACACCATCTTCTCTCCTGCCTGGTCCCAGCTCGCACGCAGCATTCCCTGTAACTGGGAATAGATGGCACCAAGGAGGTAGAGGTAGGTCAGCTCTGCAGCTACATCCCCCACCACCCTGGACACGCAAGAAAAACTGCAGAACTAAAACCTGAGAATTATTTCAGCACTTGAGGGTGCAGCTGGATTTTGTGGCTCAGGGTAGGCCCTGGATTTACCCTCCCAGGGGCCGGGCTGCCGAGAGATGGGCACAGGGCACGTTCGCTGGTGGAGCTGAGAAGGCTGGAAGACAGTGAGAAGTGACCAGGCTGAAGATGGCTGTTGTTTTGTCATGGGAAGAAGAGCTTTGTGTTTTCCTGACTCATCTCCCCCGCAGTTTGCCATAGAAAACCTCAACACTTAGCAAAGCTCACTTTCCAAACCCAGAGGAGACAGCCTCTCTGGCAGCCCGGTGCTTTTGGCAAGGCAACACTTGACACATCACAGCTCCCCACGCTCGAACCCACCAAAAGACATCAGAGGGGGAGAGGAAAGGAAAAGCCTGTGGATTTCTTTCCCAACTGAAAACCTTTTGAACACCTTCAGTTCACAACCTCACCACATGCCCAGGAGAGAAGTCTCCCCACATTACCCTGAGATGGGCCCTTGAAGCCCAGGGAGAAGAGCTGGAGGGACAGGAGAAGCTGAGGCAGCAAAGGGACAGAGCTGTCCCCAAGGAGGGCAGTGCAGCCAGCGTGGGGTCACAGACCCCAAAAGGTGGTGATCAGGGGAGGAGAAAACAAAAAGGATAGAGCTAGCACAGAGAGACATGGTGGACAGATATGAAGCAGATGGAGAAGCAGGAAGACAAATGGATTTAGGGAGCAGAAAACAACAGCCAGGCAGGCAGATGGATCTCAAACTGATGTAACAAACCTCCACCTCAGTCCACCATCTCACCCTCCCCAGCCCACGGGCCAGCTCACAACTCCAGCAGCAGCCATACCTTTCTGGATGCCTCCATCTGCTGCACAGGAGAAGTCACCCGTGGCCAGCAGGAAGCACGTGGAGGATTTCTTGTTCTTATCCCGGGTGCTGGAGCGTCGTATGGGCCGCTTCTCTTCATCGGTCGGCGACAGCGGCTGCTCCTCGTCTGACAGCACCACATTGGCCTCACCGTTCTGCTTGGAGTCTGCAAGAAGGTGGCAGAGACCCATCAGCAGTCAATAAACCCACAGGATGAGGTGCTTGGGGTGACCGGAAGAGTTTGCTTAGACCATGCAAGGAAGCAGAAGACCAGATTGCAGGTGGCCCAGAGCAACACCCACAAATTCAGGTACTGATCCCAACCTGGACCTGCTAACTTAGAGTGACCAGGGGAGCAGGGCCATGCCAGATTTTAATCCCAAGCAGCAAACGACATCTCTTACTCTTGCTGAGGGTTATATACCCTGAGTGAAGCCAAGAGAGGTTTGCCAAGGAAGAATCACCCCTGGTCTTTGGGATCCACCCACCTAATCAGTGGGAATTAGCTCTCCAAAATTCACACTGCTGAGATACAGGCTGCTCAGGTTTGTGGTGAAGTGCTAATTTATGTCATCTGACCCTGCAGTTCATTAGCTAGGAGGATGCTATGCTAACGACACAGATGAGGGTCTGGCCTGTGCTTCTGGATGCATGTTGGGGTGAAGGGATGGGGTTGACCTGCTCCTCCAAAGCAGGACAGATACTCTCACTGCTCCCTGCCGCCAGGGCTCCAGGGGCAGACAGGGTGCATAGGCCTGTGGAAAAAGGACATTTATAAAAGAAAGCCCCTATCTGGGGCATTTGGAGCTCCCTCTTTCCCCATGGGTGAAGGACCACCACAGTTAAACACATGTGGCCAGATCTGCAGCTGCTCAGGGCAGTGAATGCCACGTTGGTGGCACAACCCCACCATGCTCCCTCCTGTTTGCACACTGCAAAGCCGGCTGCTCCGGAGGAGCCGCTGGCAGGAAACCAAGACAAAAAGGGCAAAGCAGCCACAGTGATACCACCACTGGGCTCTCACAGTTCCCCAAGCTTAGCCCAAGCGATGCTGCCCACCAACGATGGCCCACAGCTGGGACCATACCCTCCCCTGACCTGAAGGAAAAACTGGCCAAACCCCAAACTTCAGCTCGGTGCACGAGACCAGACAATAAATGTACCGGGACTGATTTTGCTCCTGCCCAAGCACCGGATTTGGAGCTGCATTGACCTTGCCGTGCAGGGATGCTGCTACATCTACGAGAAGTTGAATGAGGAGGTGGGGTCAAGACCCAGGGAATATCAATGGATTTATCCATTTTGGTGAAACTCGCCCTGATTCATGGTGGAAGAAAGCAAGAGAAAATCTACCCCAAAGGCATTACCAGGCTAAGATGGGAATGGGGCCAATGGTCTCATCTCTGTCAGCGTGAGGAAGAGGTGGGCTAGGAAGGGACACCTTGAATCACACCACAGTGACTTGATCTATGCCACTAGGAGAGCAGGATATGTCCTTTCTCCCCCTGCTTGGAGGGGGATCTAAGATCTGCAGCATCCCGGTTCACCAATAAGGCACCCAATACCCAGACACTCAAGAGCCCCAGCCCTTTCTGCACCAAGTTCTCACCAACACAAGAGCTGGGGGCCACGTACTGCGACAGGACAGTCCCCAGGGACTGCGGGACACAGGGAACAAAAACCACTACCTTGGCAGGCTCCCAGAGGTCTCCCCCCCGCCCTCTGCCCCACCTTTGGGGGTCTCACCTGACCGTTTCCGCTCAGCTGCCCCCTCCTCTACTGCCAGCGGGCAAGTGTCGCTCTGGGTGCTGTTACGGGGGGAGTTTTCCTCGGATTTGCAGTAGGTAGGGGAGTCCAGCGGGGCCGGACGGGGTATATGCTTTTTCTTCTTCTTTGGCAGCTTCTGCTTGGCCATGGCCAACGAATAGTACATCCCAAAGTTATTGACAATGACGGGCACGGGCATGGCAATGGTGAGCACCCCGGCCAACGCGCAGAGAGCACCCACCACCATGCCCGACCAGGTCTTGGGGTACATGTCACCATAGCCCAGGGTCGTCATCGTGACTACAGCCCACCAGAACCCAATGGGGATGTTCTTAAAGTGAGTGTGGTCACTTCCACGGGGGTCGGATGTCTTGGCTCCAATCCGCTCGGCGTAGTAGATCATAGTGGCGAAAATCAAGACCCCCAAGGCAAGGAAGATGATGAGGAGCAGGAATTCATTGGTGCTGGCCCGGAGTGTGTGGCCCAGCACCCGGAGACCCACAAAGTGCCGTGTCAGCTTGAAGATCCGGAGGATCCGGACGAAACGGACCACCCGCAGGAAGCCCAGTACGTCCCGGGCAGCTTTGGAGGACAGGCCACTGAGACCTACCTCCAGGTAGAAGGGCAAGATGGCCACAAAGTCAATGATGTTGAGCAGGTTTTTAACGAAGAGAAGCTTATCTGGACAGCAGATGATGCGAACCAGAAACTCGAGGGTGAACCACAAGACACAGACCCCCTCGATGTAGGTGAGGATGGGCTCTGTCTCCACTTTATGTGTCAGCAGGATTGTCGTGGTGTTGCCAACCACGAGGGTCTCCGTCACATTGACATCGATGTTGAAGGCCTCGTGCGTCTCCAGGCAGAAGGTTGTGATGGAGACCAGGATGAAGAAAAGCGAGGCAAAAGCAACTACCTGCAAAAGCAGAAGTTACACAGGCCATTAGCTGATTTGGGTCAACCTCTCCTCTTGGGAGGAGAGCAGAAATTTCATGAGCCACTGTGACAAGAACTTTGGGGCAGCCTGAGACACACTTCTGGTGTCACCTGCCTTTGGTACATCTCTTCTAATCTCTGCTAGTGAATAGCACTGACAGTGATGGGAGAAGTCCACATTCAATAAAAATGAGTGCAACAGGCTCAAAACACCCCAGTAGCTATGCTGCTGCCACCAACTTCCCCGAGATCAAGGATGGAGAACAGGGATGGTTCTCTGGACCTGTCCCATCAGTTGACAGCAAACCTCAGTGTCTGCGGCCATCAGTCCAGAACCTTTCTCCAAGTGCTACCATCTGTAGAGGGGAAGGTGTGCTGGGCTCCAGCTGTGGCTGGAGATGTGCCCGAAATGACAGTGATAGGGATGAAGGGAGACCTGCAACAGCCTGGGTTTGGAGCTAGTGTCCACTGGGAACACACGTGGAAAGGGAACTTTGAGAGGAGTAAGTCAAAGAGCTTGCCCCACATGAGACGTTCGCACCATTCGTGACTGTGATGTTTGGGGTCTGGATGTATCAGAGATGTCCTTTTGCCCACCCCCTGCTCCCTAAGGGTCAGTGGTGTACGATGTGCCCACAAACGGTCTCAGGACTGAGAGGGCAGGACGGGCAGGAGAGGTGCAGGCAGAGCTCAGCATCCCAGTGATGCCCGGACCTGGTGCCACCCAGACACTCCCATTTCTCCCCTCTGCCCGCCCGGTGAGACCTCTGTCCCCTCCACGCGGCCTCCTCCCCGTGGCACTGCTGCCACTTGGCCTCGGAGGTGGGCGAGGAGGGGCTGGCAGCACGCGGTGGGAATCGCAGGCTGTGTCAGAAAGGAAAGACTTTGTTGTCCCCCCATCACTCCTGCTCAGCCCTCCTCCCCGACAGGATGAGCTCATGATGAGTCCATTACCCAGAGCATCTGTTTCCAAAGAGCCTCCGAAAAAAAAAAGCCTCTAAGCAGGAAAGCTTTTCTTCTCTCTTCCTCCAGCACAAAGGCACAATGAGTTTGGTTTCCTGGGAGCAGATCCTGCTGCAGCACCCTTTGCTGCTGACAAACCCTGCCCGCGCCAAGCAGGATGCGACCTCTTGCTGTGCAACCCGCCCGCCCGGCTGCGTTCAGCAGGCAGCTGCACCGCGAGCCGGCTGGAGCCGACAGCCCAGGTCCTCGGCTGGAGTGAATCAGCAGCAGAGACAGTCTGAGTCACGCTTGAGAAAAACCCAGCCCTGGACACCAACAGTAACATGCCAGCAGCCCTGAGCCAGCCGAGAGCATCCTTGAGGGGTGTCCCCAAGGGCAAACCCGTGTGGGTCCAGCACAGAGAGCATCAGCCCTCCAGAAGTTAGGTGTGAAGTTTAAGGCAGGATTTTATTGACGGAGAAACCTCTGGAAGATGATTCTCCCCCCGCAGTGATAGACACCTGCTCAGGGGTGGGCTGAGATGCTCCGCACCCCTCAGGTCAGACCATGCTGGACCACGCCGTGATGCAGCTCCGGAGGCAGCCCTCGCCCATCAGACCCGTGCAATTCGGGAAGGAAACCCAACAAAAAGGTGGGATCTGAAAGCAGGGCCGGTTGAACCGGACCGACGTGTCTATAGAGCGGTGGCACGGCCAAACCAATCTGCTTTTCAGCTGAGGGCTGAGTGACGTTCCTGAGTTTCGCCGTACGGGGAGATCTCGGGCAAACCTGAAGAGTAAAAACTTAGACTCAAAGCAAAGTAGGAAGAAAAAAATTACCAAGGAAGAGAGCAGGAGCCTGCAGACACTCAGGCGGTGAGACAGCCCTGCTGTATGAGCCGTGCAGGTGAGGTCTGATTTAGCCCCAGGAGCAAAAGCAACCTCTAAAAATAGGAAAGTCAGGTTCACAGCCGGTGCCGACCATTGTCACCCCCCCAAAGTCAACAGTGCTGCTCCGGCTTTGTGTCAGCTGAAGGTCTGACCTGAGACGCCTTAACTCAGCCTTGGCCTCTGCTTCAAGCTCTTTTTTTTTTTTTCTCAAAACTCTCTTAAAAATAAAATAAAACCTACGTATATACCCAGTGGCCACCAATACAGCACCCAAATCCCCACCGAACAAGTCCCCCAGAACCTGCCAATGATCTGCATGATCTCAACATGCGCTCAACAGCTTGGGATGGGTGAGCCCAAAAAAACCCACAGCCCTGCAGGGGGTCACTAGCCTGGAAGTCCCAATGGAAGTGAGGTCAGGACCTCACAAGTTGGGCAGCAAAGGAAAAAACAGTGAGCTGCTACAAGTGAGCAGAGATTGGAATTAGAGGTAAAATCACAACCAGGGCAGTTTCCCAGGGGGAGAAAAAGAGTTTTAAACTCCCGCTGGGACAGCAGCTACAGGAAGGACCAAATTTTCACTGAGACTGGATGAGACACAGGAGCCAAAATCCTGTTGGGCATCGACGCTACAAGGAAAAGAGGCTAAAAATGTGGGGAGGGAATTTCTAACCACACGTTCCTGCAGTTGCCAACTCAGAAGGTGCCAGGAGAGAGAAGTCCTGGAGGAAAGGACAGATGGAAATAGCCAGGAGCCAACCGAGTCAGGGCCCAAGAGGCTGCTCCATGGGCGAGGAGGAGCAGGGACCCCGCGACTCTTAGTCACTGCTGTCGCACGATGGAGGGAGAGGGTTTACGCACGCAGCCTGGGACCGCTCTCCTTCCCGCTGCTGCCAGGGTTTGGCAAGACGCAGCGGACCGGCTGCTCCGGAGCACCCCCAGGCCAAACGCCAGGGCTGGCCGCACCTTTCGCTCTGAAAAGGAAGGGGGAGGCTCCGAAACGGGGCAGGATTAAAGAAATCCCACTTCAGCCACCCCCAAACGCCAGGGCAGCACCACCAGTGTTGCAGCTCCAGAGAAGCTCACGGGTCCCCAAGCACCCTCGTGCTAATTAGTGACTGCAAACCGGTAACGATTCCCTCCGTTAACTGGGTGCACTGGGCAGGTTGCGTTCACCTGGGTGGGTTGCACTGCTCCGTGCCTCAGTTTCCCCTTCTGCCAAAGCAGTTCTCCTAAGCTATTGCACAACCACACTGATATTTTAGAGTGGAAAATAGGACCCAGAAGAGCCTGCAAGTGTCACTGCTGGAAGGTGACTGTCCCCGCCGTGGTGCTAAGCTGAGCCTTTGTCTTAGAGCAGTAAGAAGGACGCAGAGAGCTCCCAGTACAGACTGGTCCCACTCCAGCCCCAGTCAGGGCTCACATCACCGCCATCTCTGCTCCCTCCGACACACTCCTCCTGCTTCTGTTTAGCAAATGCCTTTCTGAGAGCAGCTCGGCTCACAGGAAAAGCAGAACCAAATAATAACGGGGAAAATCTCTGTTGAATTATTCCGCTTGGGTTTGGTTTTTAATTTGGAGCTTTGCACCACTCAGAGCATCTCTCCGAGGCAACGAGCCCTCAGCGATGGGCAAAGGACCGGGCACCCCTTTCACCACGGGTAGAGCTCTTGCTGCCCAAGCATCCTCTGCGCGTGTGTGTTAGCTGCAGAAACACCGCCTTGACAAACTGACCCCCCCTGCCCCGCGCGCTGCTGGTGGGTGTGAGATGCCTGCAGCATTTCTTACCATTGATGGGGTTTTTTACACCTCTAAATGCATCCCGAATTCATTTAGAACCCAAATGCCTCTATGTGTGTGTGCAGCAGATTTATCAGCTGGGCGTGACGGGGGACACACACGCGGGGATGGGACCGGATGGGGATGGAACGGCGTGGGTGGGTGCCTGGGGGTCGGCGGGCAGCGCTTTGGGGGTGATCTAAGAGTAGCTGGGAGAGGAGACGCGTGTGCAGAACAGCGCCCGAGATGGGCTGCGAACCCAGCGATGTCCCTGGGATACGTCCTGGGCACGTCGGGGGCTGTGGATAGGGATCNTAACCGTAGCTGAGAGTCTGCGCTCGCACGTGCTGACGGGGACCGTATGCTGCATGTGGGCAGCATCGACGTGGCGGCGGTGGAGGACGAGGGCGCTCGCAGGGCGCAGGGAGGGGTGCTTGCACAACGGCATGGGGTGTCCTTCGGGGCAGATGCTCTTGTAGAAGAGGAGCACGAGCTCCTTGGGGACAACCATGAGGATCCCGTTTGCTTCAGGACCTGATTTGGGTGCCAGCAGGCACCAGCCCTGCTCCCCTGCTCCACACCTGGGCCATTAAACGTGGGGGCTGGCGTGGCACACACCCCACCCAGCAAGAGGAACCCAAGCCATCCTGCGTGTCCTACAGCATCCTGAAAAATGCCAGGACTCAGCTCTGCCAAGGACTCTCCCTGACAATCCCTCATCCCTCCGTGCCCAGGAGGTGCCCAGGCAGCACCCAAAGGTGCGAAGGGTGCAGGGAGTGGGCTTGCCCACAGTTTCAGCAATGAGTTGGGAGGGGATGACGACATGATGGAAGAGACTTCCCATAGGGGGAGATGGCCAACGTGCCCCATGGCAGGAGGGAGGTGGCTATAGGGGGCCCACGTAACACACTAGGACAGTTTTTCTTACCCAAGGGGATGGGGAGATGAAAACATGACCCCAGTGCAGCCCCATCCCACCTCCCTGCGGCACATTTTGGGAGCTTACCCTTGCTGCCTTGGACGAGTAGGGATCCTCAAAGAGCGCCCACATCTTGGGCTGCCAATTCCGACAGCAGCCACCCCCTCCAGCAGCCCCCGCCACCCCCGGCGGCCTGTCATCCATGCCCAGCCGTTGAAGGGCCATCTCCCTACCCCCTTCCTCTTCAGGCTCCTCTCCACCGGCCCCTCCGCCAGGCTCGGGACTCTCAAAGATGTCCAGGGCCTCTTCAGCATCGCGATGCTGGCGGTAGGTCATCCAGCAACAGGGCTCCACGTCCGTCTCATCGATGCCCCAGTAGGTCAGCTCCTCTTCGAAGAGGGGTCCGCAGATGTCCGCGGGGCAGTGCAGCTTGCCGGTACGGTAGTAGTTGAGCACGTAGGAGAAGATCCCAGGGTGCCGGTCGAAGAAGAACTCATTGCTTTTACCATCAAAGTCAAAGTTGCTCTGGGCATCGGGGTCAGCGAGCCAGGCCAGGCGGGTGCCCGGCAGAGTTCGTAGGGTGCTTTTGTAGGTCTCATGCCGGGTGCCACCTACATTGATGGTGATCTTGTCCGACTCTTCCCCTTTGCCCATCTCTTCCTTCAGGCATGTTTTGGAGGGTGGTTTGTTCCCAGACTTGCGTCCACGGTAGGAGGAGACACACACGGAGCTGATCATAGATTTCGGTGGCTGGGAGATGCACGCTACGCGCCCCCTTCCTCCGGGCGAGGAGCTGGGGGTCGGCGGAGGCGGGGGAAGGGGGCAGGGAGGGGACGGGGGAGGGGAAAAGGGGGGGCTCAGGCTGGGCTCTGGCCTCAGGGGCAGCAGGCTGGAGCCGAGCCGGACACCGCTGGCTGCTGAGGGACGGCAGGGGAGGCTGCAACCTCCACCCCCTCCAAAACCACCCCCCTAAATAAAACCGCCCTAAACCAGGAGCCAGCCCAGCCCTGGCGGGCAGCAACAAGTGCAGGCAGGAGGGGGCCGCGGGCAGGG
>VWZZ01004626.1:38387-50381 GCA_013399095.1 Psophia crepitans | reverse complement strand
CCCCCAACGCCCTGTGTCTAACACCAAGCAAACGCCACGGAGAAATACAGTATTTCCACGGATAAAAATAAAGGTGGTGGCTCTCCTTCCTCCTCCTCTTCCTCTCTGCTGGATCCCCAGGGNTCCTAAACAAAACACATCCACGCACAGGCACACTGCCCCCCCCCAACGCACGGCACCTGCGGACGAACACACGCGCGCTCGCACGGCGATGACACGGATCACTTGGAATTTAACACGCCCCCAACGCCCTGTGTCTAACACCAAGCAAACGCCACGGAGAAATACAGTATTTCCACGGATAAAAATAAAGGTGGTGGCTCTCCTTCCTCCTCCTCTTCCTCTCTGCTGGATCCCCAGGGCAGCTGGAACCCCTGGGGCTGGGGGAGGACGAGAGCCACCCGCCACGCACGAGAAATAAAAAGGTAAAAATATGTCCCGGTATAGAAGGAGGATTGATCTGTACAGCACTGGGAAGGACAACAGGTCACGGGCCACTTCCGAATACGTTCTGTCATTTAACAGCATTTACAGTGACATTTACAGCGTAAATATACAATAGAAATAGAGAATCTCTAGGTTATTCTCTCATCTCCTCTCTCTGTATACACTTTATATATATATGACACAGCTTTTTGTTACCTTCGCGTTGACTTTGCCTCTTATCGACGCTGCAAGAAGGGGGGAGCCAAGCGAACGCCTCCCTGGCTGGTTTCGGAACGGCGATGGGAGAGACGGAGGGCCGGATCCTTCCCCCCCGGGGTTTCAGGAGCATCACGCCATGGGAGCAGAGGGAGCGAGCACTTGGGCTATGGGAGGTGTCCTGCTCCGCTAACTCCGGGGAGCTGTGGTGGGAATCTGGCCCCCGGGCTCAGGGCCATCGGGAAGGTGACGTTGGGCAATAATTTGGCTCATCCTCTGTTTCGCTGGTTGGGCGGAAGAAATTGGGGACACAGGGAGAAGTAAGAGATGGGAGGGAACATCTTACCTAACGATGGGGAAATACCACGGGGTTTGTGCTTCTCCCGTTCCAAGATGGTGAGAATATTTCTATGTCCTGCACGGGCAGGGGAAGGACAGAAAGGCAGCGGAGGGGATGGTGAAGGGGGAGGAGAGACAAGAGCACAGCTGATCCTGACCGCATGGGGCTGGTGCTTCTCAGATCCATCAGACTGAGCTGCTTTGGTTCAGTCCATGCCTCTGTTTTCCCCCTGGAAAAGTGGTTAACAAAGGGCCTGAGCTAATTGTCCAGGAAGAGTCCCCAGGTCACCAGCCAGGCCCATGGAGAAGGACTGTAAATAAAGGATCACAACCCACAAGAGAAATGTTAATGTGAGGAAAATGTTAATGTAAGCAAATGTAAGGAATGTAATGTAAGGAATGTAAGGAAATGTAAGAAAATGTAAGGAAATGTAAGGAAAAACTTTCTCACTGTGAGGGTGACAGAGCACTGGAACAGGCTGCCCAGAGAGGTTGTGGAGTCTCCTTCTCTGGAGACATTCAAAACCCAACTGGACACGTTCCTGAGTGATGTGCTCTAGGTGGCCCTGCCTTGGCAGGGGGGGTTGGACTAGATGATCTTTCGAGGTCCCTTCCAACCGTTGTGATTCTGTGATTCTGTGAAATGTCGTTGCGGGGGACCTCCTGGACCCAGGGGTGCTAAGAGAACTCACGGATGTGGTAAATGGACCAGGTACTTTCTGCCTTCGCCTCCCAGACACAAGGAGATTTGAGGTGGAAGAAAACCCATAGATAGGAAAGCGAGAGAGAGAGAAGGGCTAGTGGGCAAGCACCTACAAACCTGGCCTTCAAATGGGCTTGAAATACTGTCGTGTATGATCTAAGCCCTGCAGGACCAAGGATGAGGAGCTCCTTCGGCTTTTGGAGGCCATAGCAATGTGCTAAGAGGAAAAGAGGGTGCAGGCTGCATGGGGAGAGGAGGAAGACGCCCCATAATACTGGTACCCTTGACAGAAATGTTCAGCTACATGTAGGATTCAGGGCAATGATCCTCAGTCCCAGCAGGAGCGACTGAGCTGGGAGATCCCAACCCTTCCTAGGCAGCACGGGGGAGAAATAACATAATGTCACATCAGTCTTGTCCTCAGATAACATGGATGGGCACGATAGAGGCCCCTGAGCTCTAACAAGGGCTCACCAGCCTGGATCAAGAGCTAACGGGGACACTGGGACCTGGGACTGACTCCCAGTAATCGCTGCTCAGCAGACCTCTGCTGTCCCCAAGAGCTGGTTACCCCCATCCAAAGACTGGTGAGCCCCTGTGGAGATGCAACAGAAGGCAATGCAGACCCCCTGGCTCAAAGTTATGAGAAATGAGGACGCACGTCCAGAAATAGTCACTGCCCAGCTCACCTCAGCTGGGGGGTGCAAGGGACATAAGTCAGGGGGTGGTTTCCTGAGAGCTAAACCAGGACTGTGGTAGCTGCCCCACAACTTCTCTGCTTGTCCCTCTGGGACATCTAAAGAGAATGGCAAGAGGAGACGATCACCACGCCAGGGATTTTGGTTCAGCAGAGCATCCCACATGTCAGGAGTAATTCCAGGAGAGCGGTCCTGACCCCCATCACGGTAGCCCTATCCAGACCCCACACACACTCACACACTCCAATCGCCCTGACTTCAGAGGACCTTCTGCCATTCAGCATGAATCCTGCCCAAGCACAGAGCGTGCTGACCACTTCACCCCATGGACACAACATCTCCATCTCTCAGAACAACCCGCTGATGCTGTCCCCATGCTGGTGGTCACAGAACAGACACCAAGGGTCCACCACCCGCAGTCTCACACATTGCAATGTCTCAGCCAGCCCCACGCTGCTCCCTGCCAACCCTGGTCAAAATTTTAGGGTTATCTGGGTGTGTCCACAGCTATAAAAACTACAGGAGATACAACAACAACAACAACGATGGTGACAACAACAGCACCTTTTTGTGCTATGAACATCGATGGTTAATTGTGCTCGTTGGAATAAGGCCATGACTCCTCCCGGCTAAAGGACAACAGATGGGGAGGGAAGAGTGCTGGCTTACAGGAGGAAGCATGGTTGGCTTTCCACCTGACACCAGGTCCTTTATCCAACCATTAGCTGCTTAGAAAGAGAGATTCTTTCCTTCAGACTTGAGTTGCACGAGAACAACTCTTGGAAAGAGATTGCAGCATCTCTTGTTCCTCCTCCCTTCCCTGAAGGCGAGCCTGGGGGGGTCTAGCCTTTCAGATGAGGGTTGTTGGAGGAGTCCTGCCCCTCCCGCAGTCCCTTCTTCCCAGTGTCACCTTAGAAATGGCTGCTTTTGGTTATGATTTTAAGAGGGGTTTTTCTTCATCATCTTCCTTATTAATTAATTTTCCTGTTGCCTGGACAGCCAGGATCCACTCCCCAGTGACCTCCTCTCCCGGTGGGGGTGGTCAGCAGGCAACCATCACAGTTCAGATTCAGGCGTGCTGGCCAGTAGGTACCCACTCCCATATCGTCCGTTGGGGGCACTGCTCATTTCCATGGGGGAGTTGCTCCCAGGACCCAGGTAGGAACGGTGCGTGGGCATGGGGGACGGGGTCTCGCTGGGCACTTTGCTCAGGATGAAGCGGGTCTCATCGTTGTCTTCTAAATTGGAGATGTCCTTCATCATCCGGCCCTTCTTGTAGGTGACAGAAAGGGCGTTGGAGCCATCTGAGACAAGGTGGAACTGCCGGAGGATGAAGACCAGAGGAAGAGGGAGGGATGCCAGGATGATCAGAGAGATGAGAATAGCCATGGCCCAGGTTGGGTAGAAAAGGAACTTTTCTGCAGCCTGGAAGAGAGAGATATTAGTGTCAAGAGGCTGATACAGCAAAGGTGATGCATATCAGGTACAACATCTCCTAAGGGGTAGGCGATTCCTGCTGTCTCCTGCCAGGCTTCATCCTCAGGGGCACCACATGAAGCTTTCAGAAGGTGGGTTCAAATCAAGGAAGAAGACACGGTCCTGCACACAGTGTGTAGCTGTGGAAGCAAACCAAAATCCAAGCTCAAACTTCAGCCCATGGTCAGACCTGGCTGGAGACTTCTGAACAATGTGGACAAACCTGATTGCCTGCAGAACATGAATGGCCATAGGCAGGACATCTCCCGGTAGGAGGGGAGAGGAGGAGAAATGAGCAAAGCTGGGAAGAACAGGGTGGTCTGCAGCTCTCAGCTGCCCCCTGCTCAGCCAGGACCTGGAGCGGAGGTGACTGTGGGGACGGGGGCTGTGCTCACCTCCTCTCTGATCCATGCACTGTAGCCCGGGGGGCTGACTCCCAGCTGGATGATGCTGGCTGTCATGAGCACAGCCATGCAGATGGGAGAGACGTACTTCCAGGCGTAGTAGTAGAACTGATAGGGCCGGAAACCCAGCATTTCCGTCAGCTCCTGCATGAACCTGCCAAAAAGAGATGGAACATGCTGGAACTCTCACCTCCAAGTGAGAAACTCCCTCCCAGGGGGCCCTGTTGTGAGTTACACTCAAGGCACGGCCTGAAGAAGAGCCCAGCTGATCCAGGATTGTGTCCTTCAGTCCTGTAGGACTGTTTGGGAACCTCCAAAGGAAAAGGCCATTTGAGCATTAGGCAGAACCTCCCTTGCTCTGTCCAACTCATGAACAACAAGAACAGGCACTGGAGGAACAAACTCCTCTCCCAGGAGGGCCTGGAAACCTCAGACAAAAGTGTAATTACAAGTGACAGAGCACCATAACCAACACTAGATACCCAGGAGAAAGACCTGCTCCTGGGGCTGGGTTACACCTAGGGCAGAGCAGAGGATCAAGGTGAATTAAGTTCCTGCCTCTATAAGGTATCTGCCCCTGGGGCATTTGCTCCATCACAGCTGGCCTCCTGGGGAGAAGTCATATGGACAAGAGCTGGAAGGAGGAGTTCTTTAGCCAGGACTTAGAGCAGTTATTCTTTTTGTTGTACAAATGCCTTACTTCTTGGTGCCATAAATCCAGGCCACAGCGATGTTCTCCAGGATGACCACGACTGTAAGTGGCAGCGTGGCTGAGTAATCATCAAACATGGTGACAAAGTAATTCCCAGAGCGCTGCACAAAGATCAGTCCCACCACAAAAGCGAAGATGCAGCAGCCGACTGTGTGAAGCAAACAGGCATGGTCAGCAGAGCACCTCAAGAGGAACCAACGCCTCTGCCACACAGCCCATTCCCTACACACCCCAGTACAACCCACCATGTCCACACTCTTCTGGAGTGACTCCCCAGGGCAATGGAGACCCTCCACCCCTTCCCCAGGAGGATGCAGGAGAAAAGACCTCACCTGTGAATACTTCCTTCCGCACCTTGAAGGTATCGATGATGGGTGTAGTGATGCCTGACATGGTTCCGATCATGCTCCCCAGCCCCAGGTTTATCAGCATCAGGAAGAACATGACAGACCAAAATGGTGAGGCTGGGAAGTGGGTCATGGCTTCTGTGAAGGCGATGAAGGCCAGGCCAGTTCCTTGCACTGACTGTTCAGAGGGAGAGAGGACCAAAAGATGAGAGGAAGCATGTCAGGGACACAGACTGCAAGCCCCTGCGTGGCTCAGGTCTCTTCTGTCGCACTGAGCCACTCTTCAAGAAAAGAAAAATCCAGTCTGGTACCCCAGCCTGGAAGTAGTGATGACCCTGCCAGACTTGCTATGGTGAGACCTTTCCCCGACCCCAGGAAGGACTACTGTGTGCTGGGGAAGACCACAGGGCCAGGGAATCCCCATCCCTGGAGAGTCTCTAAAAATAGCTTTTCCAGATCCATGTGCCAGGACTGACACAGGTAGAGCAGGTCCTACCAGAGGGAGTCAACGGGGTAGGTGACCTCCTGGCCCTACCAGGAGTGCCACCAGGTACCTTGTTGAGTTCGTCCTCCAACAAGCAGGCATCCAAGCCCAGTTCTTTGAAGTGCCCCTCTTTCACTGTCATGATCACCCGGTACATCTCGTTGTAGTCTTTGGCAGTGAGGTGGGAGAAGTTGACGTGGGGTGGGATGAGGTCATGGCTCAACACGTTGCTGTTCAGGTAGCCCAAGATCTTCTCAGCATTCCTAGGGGAGAGCAGAGCCTGGTCACCCAGAGATGTCCCTTTCTTCCCAGGGTTGGAGGATGTGGCCTACCATGGAATCCCTTTGCACCAGGCAGGATGAACCTCCTTGGGGCACGTTACCCAGGTCCCAGTCAGAGGACCTCTTTGCACGAGGTGTAAGTAAACATTGCATTAGGCTACATGACAGATGGGGCACCACCAGGGAATAGGCTCCCTGCGCCTCCTTCTCAGGCTTATTTCCTGCTCTGGGACTCCACACTGCATGGCCAGAATTTTTATGGATGCAGCTCACTGCCTGAAGATGCAACTCCCTCAGCTACAACAAGACATTTCTGGAGATCCAGGTCTTGACCACTGGGAACTTGGCTCCACCAAAACACAGTATCACCCATCTCCAGAGCACTTTCTCTATTGCCTCCAGATCCACCACAGTCAGCAGTAGCAAAGACCTGCCCACCCCAAACAGAGAAAAAGCAAATCCTCTTACTCCACCACACATTTCTCATTCATGATGTTGGCCTTGAAGCCCAGCACAGCAAACACAACCAGGGTGGCCAGGACGGACGTGAAGAAGTTGATGAAGGAGACGAGTGTGGCATCAAAATGACAGTTGTTGTCCTGCTTGTTGTAGCTGGAGAAGGCTATGACCCCTCCAAATCCCAGGCCCAAGGCGAAGAAAACCTGTGTAGCTGCTTCCCGCCACACCTGGGGGTCCAGCATCTTGTCCAGCTTGGAGGGGAGACAGAAGTTACATGGTTTGGTGGCCCCACAACCCATCCCAGTGGAGCTAGAGCTAAATTAAAAGGCTGCTGCGCCTACAACCTGGGATGGACATACTTTGATCTACCACTATCAGCTCTTGAATTACCAAGCACTCATAGGTCCTTTTGGTCTTTCCCACAGAGGAGGAAACTGAGGCACAGAGAAAAGCAGGTAAAGGTTTGACCTGACCACGTCTCTGGGTGCTTCATCAGACCCAGAGCCCAAGCTGGGTGCCCAATCTCCCAGTGCAAAGCCCTACAACTTCCCAGTGGACCACCCAGCAGCTCTGGAGAGCTAGTGTCCCCATCCTCCCACCCAAGGGAGCCACGTGCCACTCAGCAATGGGTCTCCATCCTCCTCCAGCCACCTCCTGCCTCCAGAGCACCTGGAGCACTGGAAATCAAACGTCTGGACTGGCAGGTTTGTTTAATCTCCGTTCCCCGCAACCACATCCTCCCGCTCCTGCGAGCCAGAGCTGCAGGCTGGAGGCCTCCGAGCATCATTCATCAAGAGATCATAATTAATATCTTTAACAGTCTCGCCGGCTGAGCTGATTCATCTACATCTCTGCTTAATTAATTAATTAGCTGTTTAATTAATGGATGCGTACCACCAGCAGAGGTTTTGCTGTCAGCCAGCATCTTCCCATGAAGTCTTCAAATACATTGCCTTGGGCACCCCCACTCCCCCCACCCTGGTGTCTGGGCACCTAAAGGTGATGGGAGAGATGCTAGGGCCCAAAGCAGCTCCAGGGTGGGGACTCTGCCAGGCTCTTGGCTGTCCTGGCCATACCCTGTACTTAGGGTGCTGCTGCCACATCCTGATGATATCAGGATCCCCAAGGTAGTTTGGGGTTGGTACTCTGGCTTTGGGGTGAGGACCATAAGGGAAAATAGGGTGTGACCAGCCAGGAGGAGAACCTGCTCAGAGCCTGCTGGGCTTGGAGACTCTTACCTTGGGTGTGAACATGTGCATGATCCCATCCACCGCCCCGCGTAGCAGAAGTCCCCGTACCAAGAAGCAAACCAGCACCACGTAGGGGAAGAGGGAGCTGAAGTACATCACCTAGAGCAAGAGGGGGGCAACACAGGCACAATCTCATTGACTGCCCACTGAGCTCAACCACCTCCCCATCCAACCCGAGGGCAGCTCAACAGGGCTGCGAAGGGAAGGTTACCGTCCCCAGATGAGGTAGGCTCCTCAGGCAGCACAGGATGCTACAAGTGCTGAAGCTCAGATGGATTTTCAAAGTGCTTGGACACAGTTAAGAGAGAAAAAGAAAATGTGTTGGGGCTGCTCAATGCAGAGGTGACGCTGCTGGGTCAGAAAATCCCTGAAACACAAACTGCTGGTGCCTGGGGAGCCCAAGGGACGGACATCTCCGCACCCTCACACACCCTTCCCCATCATCTTCCTAGGGCCACAGGCAGCCCCAGCTGGGGGATGTTTCCAGTGCCCCGACGAGCAGAAGTAGATGGGACTCTGTCCTGAGCAGAGGACACCTGCTGCCATCGTCCTGCTCCTGCAGCTCACTCCCCACCCCAGCTATCAGGGCCACAGGGCAGGGCCCTCATCACCCTGTGCTACCTGCCAACGCAGCAGGGGTTTTGCAGGGATGTTCAAGTGTCCCAGGAGACCATACCCTTCTGCATCTGACCCCACTTCGTACACAGCCTTGCTAGAAACATCAATCGCCTCTGCAAGCTGATGTCATCCCCTCTCCCAAAGCTGCCCTGCTTCTCCTGTGCGGAGCTCCAATGCTCCCTCCATGAAGGAGGGCTCAGCTTTCACCCCTACATCCTACGAGCATCCATCAAGACGGTGAGCATCAGGGGATCGGCAGCTGACGCCCCCTGAATGCAGGGGCTGGGCAAGTGATTTGGCTGAGCCTTGGGCCATGGCTGTGAGCGTCAGTTGGACTAAACCTCCTCCCTAAACCCTATTTTGATCTTATTCTGGATCTCCCCAGATATGGCCCCAACTCTGGAGTGGGTGTGAGCATCCCCCAGTTGGACACAGCACTTTCCAATCACCCCAGATCAGGGCAGAAGAGCGTGGTCCAAGCAGGTCCTTAAGACAGACCCCAGCAAGGCTCAAGTGGCCACCAACACCCACCTTCCCTGAAGACTGGATGCCTTTGATCATGGCCAAGCCAACAAGGCTCCAGGCCACCAGCAGACAAAGGGTCATCTTCCAGTTGAGCCCTCCACTCTCTGAGATGGAGTTGGAGATGTCCAAGGTTTCCCGGTACCAGAAGTAGGTGGTGGCTGAGCTCTTCTCGCATTCAGTCTCCACAACTGCAACCAAGCAGAGGCAGGAAAGTGTGAGAGGGCTGGAGGAGAGTCACCCACTATCTCTTAGGGGATGAATGTCAATGAATGTCAAAGACCTGCTGGAGCTGGCCAGGGAAGGTAGGCACGCCTGGAAACTAGGGGACAGGAATTAATGGGGCTCATTTTTAGCAGGAAAAAGAAGAGGCAGGACATAAAGCCATTGTCAGGTGAATATACAGGGAGAGACATTTGCTTAAAGCCTCCCAGAGTGTCCCAAGGAGGTGCTCAGATGCTGTTAAACACCATTAGCTCCATCAGCTTCTGTTGGGCACTGATGGAGCAGCCAGGTGAGCCCTGCCTGGCTCCTGCTACCTCCCTCTATGGTCCTGGGTCAGATCCTGGCCCTGAGCACTGAGGCACCCAAGCTCTGGATCCCCAGTATGGCATCAGATCGCATGAGTGGGGACAGACACCAGGAAGGGTGGAGGGGAGCACATGGGACACACTTGTCCAGCCCAAGGGAACCATCTCCATATGATGAAGGCAGCTGGCCTGGAGAGGACCCAGCGCCCCAGGAGACACCTCAACCTCTGGTGTCCCCAACCTGATAGCTACAGATGCTGAGGGTTCCCCAGTGTCCCACAGTCCCCCTTCCTTGGGAACTGCTCCCTCCCAGCTGAGCGTCGCTCCCCCCCACCCCACACCAGCAACTGTCCCTTACTGGCCACCGAGCCATTTTTCACGATGGGACACTCGCTCCAGGGAAGCGGGTACTGGAAGGACTTGAAGAAGTAAAAGATGCTCCAGCCGATGATGACGTTGTAATAGAGACCGACAAAAAAACAGACCTGGGGGGAGGAAGGAGGACGCTAGTAAATCACAGGGCAGTGACACTGTCCCCAACACACCTCCTGCTGGGCAGGGACCCAGGGGAGCAGGGCTGCTGGGATCAGCGATGGCCCCATTCCCACCCAGCCCTAGACCCACAAGCGGAGCTGGAAAAACCCCTCTTGACCTCTCAAACCTCCACACAGGGCCCCTCGAGCTTTGCTTTCCAGGCCAGCCCCCCCACCCCTCCTTTGCAGCTTGCAAAATCCCGCGCACCCCAAGGTGGGAGTCTGAAGGGACCCATGGGTGCACTCACAAGGCAGCTGGCGTAGCCGATGCCCCCCAAGCGAGGACAGATGTAATTCCAGACGCCGATGCTGCCCCGGCGGATCCGCTGCCCCACCGCCAGCTCCAGAAAGAAGAGGGGAAGGCCGATGATGATGAGCAGGACCAGGTAGGGCACCAGGTAGGCACCTGGCAGAGGAGAGAAAGCTCATCACAGACCCCTCTCAGCCCGCTGTCATGCAGGCGAGGATGGACAGACGGGGATGGACGGGCAGAGCAGAGCTAGGACGGGCTCTGCACGTCCGTTGGTTCATCTGCAATGGATCTGGGAACGCAGATCCCTGCTTGGGCAGCAGAGAAGACAGCCGTGGAGAGGAGCAAAAAACACGTGTGTGGAAGGGAAGGATGGCAACACCGCCGGCCAGCGCAGGTACATGTCGGATAGACCCCAAAACACCTGAAGGCACTCTGCATCCGGACAGGCACATCACCCCATGCTCAAGGAGACACCTCCATAACCCAACCCATGGGCACACGCACACATTCCCAGTCATCTCAGACACACGGGCAGGCAGGAACCCTCCTGTCCACCCAGGTCCTGCCTGTACGTGCACGTCCGAGCGCAGCCGAGCCCCCTGCACCAACACGCACCCCCCGAGGACACCCGCATCCCCGGCAGCAGCGTCCACCACGCCACGTGCTGCCAGCGTGCAGCGCGCCTCAACTTCTGGTAGAGGTAGAAACGGCTCAAATTAGAAACATGGTTAATCTCTGCCTAATTGAGGAGGCCAGAGAGAAATTAGCAGTTCCTGAAGCATAACCAAATGACCGTAAAGGATGCGATGACTCACGCTGCAGCGCCCGGCTGATGAATTACTCCAACCTCCTGCCAGGGGCTGAGGAACGGGCTCAGGAGCACGTGGCTCGCTCTTGTGGGGCGGCAGGTGATCCAAAGGCACACGTCAGAGCCCGGTTGCTTTGGGCAGATCCCTGGCTGGATTTATGCCCTGGTGATGGCAGCCAGCCCCTGGCCCCGGGCAGGACCTGTGGTGGCTGATGCTGCTCCAAGCAGCGGTGCTGCAGAGCGGTTCAGCCCACAGGGGCGTCCCGAGCCGAGAGCCCCGGCAGCGGGTTGGGGATTGATGTGTTAGTGGGGAGATAAATTAAGATGCAGCGGCCCAGGGTGATTAGGAGGATGGAAGAAGAGGCAGAGAGCAGGGCAGAGCTGGAGCCCGGTGTAATGCGGGAAGGACCCATTTCTGCAACACCCTCCCGGGCACCCACATCTCGACCTGCGGCTCGACGGAGATGAGACAGACGGACAGAGTCAGGTGCAAGTTTCTCCAACATTGGACATTTTCTTCCTGCGATCTCTGGAAAGATGGGAGCCAGCTCATGCCCGCGCATCGCCGCGCGCGGCAGCGCCGACATGGAAGCGCAGCGGGCAGCGCTGCCAGCCTGTGCCAGGAGCCGGCACACCGAGTCCTGGAAATCTGGCTCCAGACCACCTTGCTACAAGCACGTAGCCGTTCTGCCCTGCAGACGCCCGCCTGGGGAGCGGGGCAGAAAGGACCAGCTGCCCCCACATCCCAGCACGCCCAGAAGTGGTCTGTCCATCGCTCCCCAGCGCCCACATCCGTCTGTCTGGCACCAGCTTCACAGTCCGGTGGGAAGCCCAGCCAGGAGCCGGGACCAAAAGGGTTGGAGGAAAAGGCAGAAAATCAGTGTCTGCCCCACGGGACAGGGGAGATGACGCCACTTGGCCAAAAAAATGAACAG
>VWZZ01004624.1:52609-74678 GCA_013399095.1 Psophia crepitans | reverse complement strand
TGAACCCAGCGAAGAGTGTACCTGTCCAGGCCATGGGCCGCCAGTTTCTCCAGGAGAATTCTGTGGGAGACCGTGTCAAAGGCTTTGCTGAAGTCTAGGTAGCCTTTCCCTCATCCACCAGGTGAGTCACCTGGTCATAGAAGGAGATGAGGTTGGTCAGGCAGGACTTGCCTTTCATGAACCCATGCTGGCTGGGCCTGATCCCCCGGTTGTCACGTGCATGCTGTACGATTGTTCTCAAGACTACTTGGTCCATAACCTTCTCTGGCACAGATGTCAGGCTAACAGGCTTGCAGTTCTCTGGATCCTCCTTACAACACTTCTTATAGATGGGCATCACATTAGTAAGTCTAATGGACACGAACACAAGGAATGAATTTAATTGGGCTCTGGAGTGTTCAATATCCCTCACTGGCAACACATCAATATGGCATATTGCAACTTTTTTACACAAGTATTCCAACATGGAGATCCAGGAGCTGGAGCAATGCAGGACCAGGGCTCTGAGGAAGATCTCAAAGAAAGCTCATTAATGAACTATTCATGAAAAATTCCCAACATAAGTGTTTGGAATGAGGAGTCATATGAGGGTAAGAAAGTAGTGCTGGAATGCAACAGAAATATATCAACAAAATGTCTAGGATTCTCTTTTGTAGAAACCTAATTCCTAAGGAGGAAGAGGGACTCATGGATCATTAGCAGGTCTTTGTGAGAGCAGGGACAATTGCAGAGATTGAGTAAGTTCCCAGAAATCAGGTTCCTATAAATATCAATTAATTTCAGTATGTCAGGAACAACAGGATCAACAGGCTGCCCTCTCCTTTATGTTTCTTGTCCACATGATAACTCCAACCAAGAATGTCAGGAATAACAGATGTCATCTTTTGAATCATATAGGTGGCTGTTGTCTTTCCAGATACATTCTGCTTTCACTCTGCAGTCAGCAGTGATGATAGTCAAGCACTGACAGCTTCAAACTCAGCCATGCAGATCTCTTTCCATACCTGGAAGTATATTCTCCTTCACTATCTGCTCATTAAATAAGGGTTAAGTTCAGCACGGATCTTCATGAATGTTGCCTTCTCCTGCCTGAATTTCCTCCTGCTCTGGTGGTTGTTCTTCCCACATATTGCAAGATAGCAGTTAACTTCCTTTCCCTCTAGACTGACTCCCATCTCCACTGGATTCCCTGCCCTGTGCAACATCCATGGTGCATTGGACCATCAGGCACTTGCTCTCTTGTGCCGAATATGGGCCATACAGAAACTTGAAACATTTTTGTCACCACTTCAATTGCAAGCATGAATACTGTTGCTGTACAGTTGCATGACATGTACATGTAGTGCAGGAAATAAAGGGTATTACTCCTGCAGTGGCAGCTTCACCCGGTAATGACACAGCGTACAGCAGTCCATGAGACTGTTCTGTTTTGAAGCCACAACCTGCAGGCTGTCTCTCTTCTGCTTTTCCTCCTCCACCTTGGGTTGACTCCACAGTGCACAAAGTTGTTACTGCAATGATTTAGCAAACCACAGCACACAGGATGTCTTAGACCCATTTTTGATCCATACTGAATTTCTATCTTAAGAAAAAAAAGCTCAGTGGGTTTTGCACTAGAGGTAATGCAAAATTACAGGATTATATTAACTTGGAAAGCATTGATAGAGTTTCTGCTGTAGAATGAAAACACAGATAAAAGCAGAAGAAAGTAAATTTTGAACAAGATCATGAAGTGTTCATCAAAATGAGAAGCAGAGGTGAAATGATTTGGTCATAAATACAAGTAGTTAACAAAGCCAGAAATTTACTGTAGCTTTAGAGATCTCTATTTGTATATTTGCTTTCTTCTGAAGCAATCAAAAGACATCCTAGTGAGAAGGTGAGATTCAGTTTGGTATTATGCATCATGAAAAGTTTTCTCTCTTCTGATATAGAAATTATTTTTTCTTATTTACCTTTCCTGTTCCCATTTCTCTTCTGCTGGGGGACAGTCGTCATGGGGTTACTGCTACCCTGAATCAGAACTGACTCAAACTACTCACAGTTTGACAACAGATAAAAATAGCAGTGTTTCAACTTGACTTATTTTCCTTGGGGTACTTTGTTTTACCCCCTTGCCTGCCCCTTTCCCTACCACTTCAAATTTTGAGACATCCAGTTATCGATATTGGATATTTAAATCATTTCCTATCAAAAAGAGAAAAGAAAACCTATTTTTAAAGGGCTATATTAGAAAGTGAACTTTTAAAGGTTTTCTTCCCTCCTGATTTTCTTTTTGCTTTCTTAATTTTTTTTAAATTTTTAAAATTTATTTTTTATTTTTCTCCTCTGACATCTGCAGCTTTTCATTCTGTAAAACCAATTTGGCAAACTGCTTAAGAGGTAGATTGTCTTGTATGTTTACACAGCTTCTAGGGACAGTCATGGAATGTCTCTATGGATAGAATATGTTATAGGAAGCTCACTAAAGTCAGGCAAACCATAATACACAGAGGAGGTTTGGAACATGTTATCTCTTATCTTGAATCCAATGTGCTAACTTACATCAGTTTAAGGGAAATGTAAAGATAACAGCCAATCAGTATGTAATATTTAAAATTATTTTACCAAATTTTACATGACTTCATAAAAAGGCAAGAGAACATTCTAATTATATATCATTAAATGTACTAATTTCATACTATAGATGCCTTCATGACTTTTTTTTACTGCTAAAACTGAACATGAAATGATCTACATAATTGAAAACTGAAGGAAGAAATAGGGAGAAGAAGGATTTGCTTGTTTAACTGCAATATATAAACTTTGAGATTTGCATCTAGTTCCAGTTAAATATACTTAAAGCAAAGCAAGAAAACCAAAACAACCAAACAAAAAAAAACACCCCATGAAACCAAACCAAACCCCAGGAAAAACTCTTTATAAGAGCGCCTGGTAAAATAAATATATACGGTTTTTATTGATGATAAAGCATGGTTTTCTCCCTCTGCAATTTCATCTAAATGCAGCCTCAAGCACTAGTATTGCAGGATCTCTGATGTTTTCCAGCTTTGATTTACCAATTGGAGTTTTTACTAAGTTGATCGGCTTAGCATTAATAATGAAAAGCAGCAGTTTTATTAATCAAACATGTTCAGCCACCCAGACATCATTAAAATTTGATATAATCTTATAGTGCCAATGCTTAAGCACCTGGAAATATTTTCATGAAATATTGACTTAATGGTAAGTGAAGTGTCAAGAAGATATCTACCCCTCTGCTCCCTTTTTGTTTAAATATGTAATCCAACAGTGTAAATCATAAACATGCCTGCCCTGACATTTATAACACTAAGGTCCTGTCTACTGCCTGTTCATCTAAGTAGCTAAATTCTAAGCAGTTTTGATCAGTTAAATATTCTGTTTAATATTTTGTTTTATGCTTCCAGAAGATTTCACTCCATAAATAAAACAAGAAAGATTTGAAATAATACAAAATTGTGGAATAAATTATACTGACATAAATAATTTTGAGGAAGAGGGCTAGTTAAGTTTAAAATGTCCTCACTCCACTTGTGTGAGGTCACCCTGTGAGTTAAGGCATGCAAGGAAGAGCCTGTACCTTAGAGTTAATAAATTCATCATGACAGCTTTCCAGTGAAAATACCTCGCCTCGTTCGTCTTTGAAGAGTTTGTGGGCCCAGTCCACGCTCCCTCTGGTCAGGAGATCAAACTGAACGAGAAATGTAAAAACACCCTGCAGGTCCAGGAGGAAAGGAATCTTCTCTTACAGGTCATATTTTTTTCCAAATTTAATAAACCTGAAAGCATGCCTCATTTGGTGATTTTCCCTCATTAGTGTTCAGTTCATTAATAAATTCATTAAACAATCTTAAAAGTTTCCAGGAGAAGACAGAGCTGGGAAGTGATGAGAAATTGGAAGCTTGGATCAGGGTCTGGAACTGTTTGGACAAGAGCACTAATACCCATGGAGAGGTGAAGTGGGAAAGATGGGACTAGAAGGCTGTGAGAGGATGAAAATGAAAAATAGAGAAGGAGCTGGGACAAGAAAACTGCTGTGATAGGAAATGAAGCCATGAAGCATAGGAAAGACTGGGTCACAGGGGCAAAGGGAGATGGCAGGGATGAGGAGGTTGAGACTGGGATGAGAAGCTGGTGAACTTCTGCTGGAGCTGATTGCATAAAACTGCTAGAAAGTTTGAGCTGTGAATGAGAAAAGGCTTCAGACAGAGCCTGAATATTTTAAGCTTTATGGAAAGAGTACATTGCTGTTCAGGGCCTGGAATGGAGTTCAAGACCCTCAGATCTCACCAGTTCTCCACTGTCAACAAATGCTTAGGAACCCAAGGCTAAAGGTCTGTGTTTTGTACTTTTCTGGAGTTGGGTGCTAAATGATCGTAGACAGTATCAGTCACTGAGCTCAGGTATCCATAGGGCTGTAGGATGGTCTGCAAATAAAGCAAAGAAAGAAAATGTTCAGGGGAACATTTTCAATCAGGAAAGGCCATTGGATCTAGCAAAACTTTGGATGAAAATAAGGAAATTATGCTGATTATTTTATTACAAACAAACAATCAAACAACAAACAACATCCTAAATGCAAGAACCACAAAGCTTTGACCATTTTGGCTTTTGTCATTCATTGCTGTCTGGAAGGTACAGCCAGAAATGTAATAATCCCTGTTGGCAGGGCTTCAGGCTTTGTGAGACTTGATAGGCTCCTGCAGGGAAAATCAAGGTAATTTGCATTAACCATGCACTGCTCTGTACTGAAAGACCTTTGCAGAACACAGGGAACAAAAAGGAAATTTTCAGGTCTTAACATCGTAGTCTGCTGCTTTTGACATGAAACTGTCTAAAAGTGACCCTATACAATCACTGTGAGAGAACCTGAAGAGCCCCAATTTAGCAGGGCAGGCTAACATAAGAGAAAGGCACTTTTCTTCAACTAAAGTCTTACAAGGGAAAAGATGAACAGCCAACAACTGTCAAGAGAACGTGCCAGATTTAGAGCTTTAGATTTAGTTTTAGATTTAGAGCTGTTCTTGCTTATGTCCACCCAAATCTTTTATTGTATTAGAAACATTGTAGCTAGATTAGAAGTTCAAGATCCTGGACTGCAGGAATAATACTGACTATCTTGGACTCCACCTCACCTTTTTTCTTTTTAAGTCTGAATTATTACGGGGTGGTATGGAAATCCACTCAAGGATGGAGTAGATGTGAGAATATCAGTTATTGCTGAAGTTCATTATTGCAAGGTTGAGAGGGTGGGATGGCAAGGAACAATATATATATATACCAAGTTTAACCAAATCATAATCTTACAATCTTGAGTTGCTAACTTAATATATTGCTTCAGTCCTAAGAGTTATCTTTTATGTTTATGTATTTTCATGTCCATGGAACTGTAACAGAAATGTTTTTACAATATTATCTACTACCTTAAATCATGCAGGCCTTGATTAAACCCACTTAAAATTAATAATTCGTGGATGGTAGCATAAAAGATATCATGAGAATAGGAAGATATTTTTGAGTGCTCACGGGAACTAATTATGTTTGCCATTTCTGATGGAGACATGTATGTTGTCTTGCAAGAGTGTAGGTCACTCTGGCTGGTATTTAGACAACAGCATTATTCATCAGTCCCACTGGTTTCATCAAAAAGTTGTGTTTAATGACCATTTTAAAGAACAAATTGCATTTTCTGACATTAAAATTCAATGGATAGAAAACTCTTCAAAAAATTCATAGACTAAGAAGGAGTATGCTAGAGGAAAAAAAGTGTGTGAGATGGAGCTCAGTTGCATGTATCTCTCTGCTTAAAGTGGGAAAAGAATAATAAGTAAATAATGAAACAGAAATGAAGAATGCCAGAGGACAGGTAGCTCCAGCTGAAATAAACCAGGTAGGAGAAGGTTGATTCAAGGAGAGAAGCATGAAGGAAGTGTTTAGAGGTTTCATATTTGAATTGACTTGAAGATATTCTCAGAATAAGAAGGAATTTGGTTTGGTGGGGTTTTTTTCAGTATTGTGGCTATTTAAATGGGATGTTTTCAAAATAGCCAAAGCAATTAGTTTATGTCAATCATTAATTACAGTACTTGCCAAAAATTACAATTTAAATCAAACCAGAATATGAATTGTACTAGGAAATCTTTAACCAGTGGAACAACTTCTTTATTTTTTTAGGGTAATCTTTCTGAAAGTTCTGGAAGTAAAAAGCTCCAAGGATGCAGTGTTGTCTGCTAAAACTCAGTTCTGAATACATTTTCACAGATAACCCATGCATCCCTAAAAACTCTGGGAAATGCTGACCAAATGCAGCTACACATAAAGAAAAACAAACTCAAGGCAGTGCTCATAGGTGATCTGTCATTTTCAATTTGCTATGTATCAGTATTTGTGTCCTTGTCCTAAAAATACACTTAAATATTAATGGAAAGCAACCTACTCACATCACAAGTGATTCTTCAGGCTCTTCCAAGCGCTTCATTTTTAACACTCACTCTTATTAATTTTCCAACATTTTAAGGAGGTTACACTTTCCATTAGCATCTCATTAACATTTTATTTATGTACAAAGATCCAAAGTCTACCATACCTTATTGGCAGTGCCACACAAATCTAATTCCAGTGGCTAAACCATGTAGAGGTTTAGAGCAATAACTTTTTACCTGAGCAGGGCACATGTCTACTGCATAGCCTGGTACAAATCAGAGATAATGCCCAGCAGAAGTTTAGATGCAGAATAAAATTACCAGTAGTCAAGGCTCAAATTATGTAGTCAAAGAAAGAACACATTGAGGGAAAGCTAATCTTAGTATCCATATACTCAAGCTGGTTGCCTAAAGTATTAAGTTTCACAGGGAGCATCTTGCCATAGTCAGGCTCATCAATAAATGTAACATCAATTGATCAGTGGTAGCTCAGTTTCAGAAGGCACTTCTCATTCTGCAAGATACAATCTACACACAGGGTGTCTTTTTAAAGAGTAGTAACAGAAAAAAAGAATAAAAGAAGAAAGAAAAAAAAGGAAAGGAAAGGAGAAAAAGGAATAGACACAATTCTTGGTCCTTCCCCAGATATTTTTTTCAAAAGCACTTCTATTGGAACAAATGTACACAGCAAACTTTACTCCTTGTTGACAGAAACTCCTCATGCACCTATTTGCACAGTGTCAACCTCTACCCTAGTCTAATTTAGTACCCTTCTTAAATACTGTGTATGTTGCAAATCATTGAACTGTCAAAACCTAGCTTTCAGTAAGCAGGTGCTGTCACCACAGATCCAGCCATAGCACTTGGTTACTGCACCCTTCATGAATTAAAACTTAAGAGTAGTCTTCCTTGAGCTGACTCTTCCCCTCAGGTTGATGCCTACTAAGCGTCATGAATATTAATTGTCTTGCTGAGACCTGTGACCAACCTGTGTAAATAAGGTACTTCATTCTTCGGTCTTCCTGGTGGTTTCTAAAATCAGTAACATTTTTGAGGAGAAATACAAAAAACTTGTTTATGCTTCTTTCCCAAAGTAAACTGTTGCTCAGGTAGCTCTTAGACAAAGTAGGTCTCAAATGTGATGGCTGTTTTGTATGTGGTCAGTTTGCAAATGTGTGTATGCTATTAAATGGGACTCCATGAATTTCCTGAGTTTCCTTCTCACAGTGCTGGATCATATCTCTTTGGCTGTTTATTTCTAACCGGTTACCACATTGTGCATGTCTTATTTTCTCCCCATGTTGCATTCAGAGTCATCTGTGAAAGCAAAACACAGGGCAAAGAGACTGCTGGCTGTCAAAAAATAAAATAGAAAAAAAATATTGGCGACTTAAGTTAAGACTGCCATTGATTTGGCTGTCTCTCAGATACCTCCTTAAACACTTCATTTTTGTGGTCCTAAGCCCTTCAGAAATGGAAATATTCCCATACTTTCTTCTTCGGAAGACTTAATTTGAGTGAAATGTAGAGAATGTGGGTCCCACACTCTTTTCATTAGATGGCCAGTACTGACAGATTCTGTTTGCATACGTAAAACTAAGGTACTTATGAGAATACTCTCAAAAGTCCCTGTTGGTCAATCTGTGGTCACGGGGGACCTTACATGCTGCAGATGCCCAGTAGCAGTGGTCCCAAATGATCCCACTAAGACTGGCAATCCGTCTGTATTAGCAAGGCATTCATGTAGCTGCAACATGGGCTGGTACCAGAGCACGCTGTGCTTAGACCCTCCCTCGTGTTCTTCCAATTACCTTGTAAATATGTGGCATAAGTGACTTAGAAACCTGTATCTCATTGATTTGCAATAGAGTGAAGTGCTTTTGGAAGCACTACCACTAATATTTAGACTGCAGTCAGCAGAAGACATCTTCTGGGCTAGAATTCACACCTAGTTGTTTAATGAAAGCAGGGCATGGTTGTAAGTCCCAGGACTGCCAGGCCCAGGAAGGAAGGCTGTTCATGCTGAAAACAAGCAGTGCAACCAGAGGTACACAGGAATTATGAGCTGCCAGCCTCCAGCCTTTCTGTACTTATTTTGTTCCACCGGTGCAGTTCTTCAAATTTTTAACTTGAGTCCTTTCACGTGAATGAAAGAGAACTGGCCCTTTCAACCAAATATGCATGAAAACCTCATATTTTACAGACTTTTGGAAAAAAAATAATCTTAAATTACATACTATGCACTTTGCTTCTATGTGCAGACTGGAGATTCAGCCATCAGAGCAGCACAGTCATTAAACAGTTAAAAAATGAATAGATTCTCCCACATTTAGACATTCCCAAATCGTTCTCCTCTTTAAATGGTTGAAGTTGCTGAATTTTCAAAGATTTTGTAGTGTTGCAGTCAGTTAGAATTCATCTCACGTTCCTTTTAATTTGCACACATCTGACATACAGTCCTTTTCACGCAGACCCATGTGAATAGGTGATTAATGGTGATTCGAGGGTTGAAGTACAGCAGGACATCTTCACTCCCCCCAAAACTCATACATTTTTAGGTAATTGCATGGGTATTTGTAGTTGAGGAAAACTGGAACCTATAAAGTAATAATCAAAGATATTACCATACGCTCTTCAAAAAGTTAGCATAATTTAAAAATAAATCCATAGTTTGGTCTGAGTTCATTACACAGAACTGGGTTTTTGATTGCCAAAAACTAATTAACTTCTAGCATCAGTGAATGTTGATATCTTCTGGCACTATAGTAGCTCCATTCTATAATTAACTATGAATTGTGAATGAAACATCACCTTCGTGTCACTGAGCCACTTATGCTGCTCATCCTTTTTTCAGAATTTTACAGGAGTGCCGCCTTCTTTCTGCAGTTCTTTTTGGTCACTCTTTCTTTTCCGGGTCATGCAAAGAAGATGTTAAAACACATGTAGGCTTTTGCCCAGGACTGAGGAGAATGATTAAAAGGTGTTACTGAAAGGTACTCAGGGAAAATCACTGATTTTCATTTCTTCATTTGCAACAGGGATAAAGCACCGGCAGTTTTTCTGACAGTGTGCAATTTAACAGAAACCCCTTAAAACATTCGTGCATGTTATTCTCCTGTAATTTAAATATTTCACAATGCAGAATATCAGATAAAGAGAATTCATCAATAAGCAAAAGCATTTTCCTAGACAGCAAGGGGAGCAATATCAAGAGACTTGGGCTAAATCTCTGATTTTATGTCTTTAACAATTTTAAGCTAACACTATTGCAAGGTTAAAGCCAAGTATATTGCCAGTTGAACCAAAAGAAGAAAATATTTCTGACAAAAAACAAGTGAAAATTTGAGCATGAAGTTCAGAAATGAAAAAATATTACTCATAAATAGAAATGAGCAGATGAGCACTAGTTGGGTTTGGTGAGGCTTAGGCTGGCTTTTTAATTCATCACAAAGGAATTGGGTAGTACCGAATAGACCAACTAGATAATCCAGGAGGGCAGTACACTGAAGAAAAAAGGCTAGTAGGAACAGGGAAAAAAGGAGCATTTATTTAGCACAAAATTGATTTATTAACAGCACATTGCAACAAAGGCACTAAGGGATGTGAAGGGAAAAGCATTACATGAATACCAGAGGTACAAGCTAGGGAAATTAATAAAGGCAATAGTCATGGCTTGTTTATGAATATATATTTGACAAGGTGATACCAACGAAATTTGAAGCGACAATGTAGTCATTGTTCAGAATATAAGAAAGACTGATAATAATCCCATTAGAAAGGCTTAAGGAGGCAAAGAAGGAGCTAAAATAGCAGTCAGAAGCGGCATTGCCTTTTTCTGGCTGTCAAATGTCTTAGAAGTAAATAAGTGTGAATGCATATGGATCAATATTTTTCTTTATTCTACCAGATCAAACAGCAAACAGAATGCAAACTTGCATCTGTTACAGACTACCAAATACCTCTGTAGAAAACCAAAACACATCTACTTATAATGTGAAGTGAGCAATAGCTGTGCCAGATGGCTTTAATCTGAAAGACTATGCTAGAAAACTCCTGCAAATACTAGTATTCCCTGGAATTTCTCTACCTTACCCTTTAAAATTTCTTAACTAAAAAAAGCATTGTCTCTGGCATGCAGGAAATTGGTGCGAGATAGAAAGTTAGACTGTGAAAGATAAATGAACTCTTATAGGCTTTTTGAATGCAAGTAATCACTGGGTTTGGGTGTGGAAAATGGAGAACACAATTTCAGAAGGATGTGAAAGTGCTTGAATACATCCAGAGGAGGGCAACAAAGCCGGTGAAAGGGCTGGAAGGAATGCCATATGGGTTGAGGACTTTGGACTTGTCTGGTTTGGAGAGGAGGTGGCTGAGGGCAACCTCACAGCTCTCTGCAGCTTCCTGAGGAGAGGAAGTGGAGAGGGAGGTGCTGAGCCCTTCTCCCTGGTACCCAGTGACAGGACACATGGGAATGGCTCAAAGCTGCACCAGGGCAGGTTCAGACTGGGCATTAGAATCATAGAATCATAGACTCATTAAGGTTGGAAGAGACCTCAAGAATCATCTAGTCCAACCGTCCCACCACCACCTATTACCCACTAAAATGTGTCCCTAAGTACCACATCCAACCTTTCATTAAACACCCGCAGGGACAGTGACTCCACCACCTCCCTGGGCAACTCGTTCCAATGCCCGACCACCCTTTCTGAGAAGAAATTTCTCCTCATCTCCAACCTGAACCTCCCCTGGCGCAACTTGCGGACATTCCCCCTTGTCCTGTCACTTGTTATCTGCGAGAAGAGGCCGACCCCCAGCTCACCACAACTTCCTTTCAGGTAGTTGTAGAGGGCAATAAGGTCTCCCCTGAGCCTTCTCTTCTCCAGACTACCGAGAGGTTGGTCAAACCCTGGAACAGGCTTCCCAGAGAGGCGGTCGATGCCCCAAGCCTGCCAGTGTTTAGGAGACATTTGGACCATGTCCTTAATAACATGCTGTAACTTCTGGTCAGCCCTGAAGTGGTCAGGCTTTTGGACTAGATGATCATTTTAGGTCCCTTCCAGCTGAAATTTTTCTCGTCTAGTCTAGTCTAGTCTAATGCTATGCTATGCTATGCTATGCTGTGCTGTGCTGTACTGTGCTACTCCCAGCCACTTCTCCAGCACCACCTCTTCATTAATTCCCTCATAACTTCACATACTCTTTGATAACTTGATAACAGTAGTTTAAAGATCTGACCAGGGATCACTACTGCACATTTGTAACAAGCATTCAAGGAAGGCTTGAGGGGAAATAAAACACTTTTTCTTTTTTTTTTTTTTTTCTCTCACCAGTTTCCAAAAACTGTACATAAAATGACCAAAGCAATTACAGGCTTTTCATCCTGGCATTGGTCTCAGGCAAAGTTATGGAACAACTGGTCCTGGAATAAATTAACACAAATGTAGAGGATAATATAATTAGCACCAATAAACATTCATTCATAGAAACTAAATCCTGTCAAACTAGCTCAATATCATCTCCTGTGCTTATACATTTCTGGTGATACAATGTACATTTGTAAGACATCTCACTTGATGCAGTGTGACATTTTGATTAAGAAGCTACAGTGATAAGAAAATCATTGTGGCACACATCAAATTATTAAATTTTGACTACCTGGTGAGATTCACAACATAGCTAGAAAAACCATTATTAATCAGGACCTTCTGTTGAGATGCTATGTCTTCTGGCTTGATACTATTTAATACTTTTTGTTAATGATGGAAAAGGAATCATAACATTATGGCTCATTAAGTTTATAGGTGAGAGTAAGGCTGAGGGAGTGGTTGATAATAGATGCAAGTCAGGGTAGAAAACAGTTCAGATAGATTTGTAGCCTGGATTAAAATGCCAGTAGGCATTCTGTACCTCAGCACACTTATTCAGGATTGAAGCATGTGTTTAGGGTTAAAGCCTATGGATTTTGCTTTCTCATTATTGGATACCTGCTATTCTGGGTGCTACAGGTCTAAAGGCTCTGGAATATTTCTTTTCAATTAATAATTATTTCAAAATATACTCCTTGTTTGAAGATATGGCTAAAATACCAAGCGCAAATTTTGGCTATGTATTCAGAGAAAGATTACACCCTAGAAGAAGGGCATTTGTATTACCTCTATATGCTATGCTTATGCAGATGCTATTTAAATAAACCAAATTCTGACGGTTACACTTCAAGAGTTATTTTGAAAAGCTGTGGAGTGCATGAAAGAGCCAGAAGATTTATTAGAGACTGGAAATAACTCCTTGTGTTAAGAGACCATAAGTGTTTATCTTGAAGGATAAAGGGTAGCTGATTGCCATCTCTAAATACGTGCATGGGAAGAAAACTTGTTAAAAAGAGTTCTTCAGTCGAGCAAAATGTATTAAGACTCGAGGTCTGAGCTGATGCTAGATGACTGCAGACTAAGAAAAAAACACCTTTTCTTCACAGTGACAATAACTAAGCATTAAAGGAATGCAAGGATTTCAGTGTAACTCTATTGCTGGAAATTTTTAAATTAAGATAGGATGCTTTTCTAAAAGATGTTCTACTTTATCCATAACTTTCAGGTTTGCAGTAGTGATTCCTTCAGAAAAATCTTATACCATGCAGAAATCACAGTAGTCTCTTCTAGAATGAAACATGATCAACGGCAATGGGTTTCCAACCGTGAGATACTATTTAAAGGTTTCAAAATATTATAAGGGAAATTGGACCACAAGACTGTATGTTAGGGACAGCTGAGGTGGACTAAATGTTGGTATGGATATGAAGAAACAGTTTACCCCATTTCAGTACAGGAAAGACATGGAGCTGCTGGAGCAAGTCCAGAGGAGGGCCACGAAGCTGATCAGAGGGCTGGAGCACCTCTCCTACAAGGAAAGCCTGAGGGAGCTGGCGTTGTTCAGCCTGGAGAAGAGAAGACTCTGGGGAGACCTTATAGCAGCCTTCCAATACCTAAAGGGGACCTACAAGAAAGCTGGCGAGGGGCTGTTTCTTAGGGATTGCAGTGACAGGACAAGGGGTAATGGGTTTAAACTAAAAAAGGGGGGTTTAGATTGGACATTAGGAAGAAATTCTTTCCTGTGAGGGTGATGAGGCACTGGAACAGGTTGCCCAGAGAAGCTGTGGCTGCTCCATCCCTGGAAGTGTGCAAGGCCAGGTTGGATGGGGCTTTGGGCAACCTGGTCTAATGTAGGGTGTCCCTGACCATGGCAGGGGTGTTGGAACTAGATGATCCTTGTGGTCCCTTCCTACCCAAACCGTTCTATGATTCTGTGATTATTTAAAAGATGTCACATTACAATCAGAATAGTAAGGCCAAACTCATGAACATTTTAGTTGAACAGAAGGAATACCAAGTCAAGCAAAATGTGTATTGTTATTTTTAAAATATGTGTAAAATTAAATTCTGAGGAAGAAAAGAGAGTATTCTGTTTGAAAATGTTGAAATGGGATCTTTTGATAGCTAATTGAATACTATTTCAGCTCGTTTTGGGATTGCAAGCTCACCAAATCCAGTCCTATAGGACTTCATAGCAAACTTCAGTACAAAGGAGCCTCCTCCCACAAACCACAGCTCTTGTGAGTAAGTAATTCGGTCCTAGAAATAAATGAGAAGTGATCACCATTGACAGATGACATAAACCTGGGGGTTCCCAGGCATGATTTGGTGCTTATTAAAAGCAAAATGAATGCCAGAATCATTAGTGTTGTACATTCTCAGACCTCCTACAGTACTTGGTGCTCTGTGGACCGTGAAGGATGCTCTGTTTGAAAAGAATTGCACAGCTCCCCGTCAATAAACTCTCTCAAAAGAAGATTCCTACCTAAATGACACTCATTTTTACTCTGATCCTGCATTTACTTTCACTGATACAGGCACCTATGGTAATTTCTTATTGGTTTTACTTCACCTGTTATTGTTCACTTTTATTCCTTAAGCATAAAAGAAAACCTATGTATGGTAAATAGCAATGTTTCTTAGGAATAGTGAGTAATGGATCATGCATGCCACACCATATTTGTATATTGATTTTCTCTGAGATGGATGCATGAATGCAAACAGAGATTATGTAGGTAATTTTTCTACTGTTAAGGCAGAAATCGAGCTCGACTGGTAATCTAATCATGGATCGAAGTCTTCCTTATGGTATTATACATTTTTATTCCCATTATGTGGCTTGATGAAACTGCATTTCTGGAGGATTTTCCAATATTACTTGTACCTTACAACAGCCAAATTAAAAATCTATTGTTTTCATTAGTACCCCATTTGAAAAAACACATGAAATGATAGTTCATGTTGTAAAACTAAAATGCCGTTACACCTAAAGAAAATAGGCCTGAAGAACCTGAAAGCAAATCTGATGGTCATAATACTCTATAGATGAATAAGATGCTATAACTTCATGTAGGATTTGTTGAAGGAAGGTACTGTATATAGTCGTAGGGCTGGGAAGAAAGAGGAGGCGTATTTGGCAGTACAGCTTGTATAAGTGTATAAATACATAAGTATAAAAACAAAACATTTGTGATCATAACACCGAACATTATTTTTTTTTTGCAAATTTTCTATTTTCAGAATGGACATTGATCAGTCTTTCAAGTACATTCAAAGTACTCCATACACTTAACAGAAGACACAAGCTGTGGCTAACAGTGAAATGTTTACTGCTGAATAAAAAGCAACTGGTTTTGAAAGTGCCAGTATGGCATATAATGAATTTTTTAGGGCACAAGAAATATTTACTAGTAGGTTTCAAGTGACTATGGGACACAATGAATTTGAATGTTGAAAAAATGGATCTTTTATTTATTTAATTTCAACCAATATAAACAAATTAGATCTTTGAAAACATTCATTGGTTTTCCAGATTTAATATTAAATGCCAAAACCAGGAGATGAAGTAACTTCACATGTCTTTAACTTTTAAAAGCAGGCAATAGTTCATTTAACAAAACTGTCATTTTACAAAAATCTTTTGAAAATGCTGCTTGCATCAAAGAAAATGTAAGTTCACTATCTAAGGAAGAACAAACAGAACAAATGCAAGTTTTTTGATGGTGATGAAAAAAATGGATAGCTTCAAGTAAAATATGTTCCTCAATATTATATTCTTTTTTGTTATTACATGTGGAAAAAACCCAAAAACCTAACTTAATGTCTTTCAGTTCTGATAAGTTAGGACAAAGTCTTGCTGTTACTTGACTTTAAAAAATCTGTTGCCCTCAGACAGCCTGGGATCTAGTGTTTGCTTTTCACACTCTAATCTGTCAATATTTGATTTTTATTATGCATGCTTATGAATATGTATATACTTATAATTGAACATGATTTCTACAAGCACAAACAGTGCTGTTGGCATTGAGTTTCTTTTTTTCACTGTACACTGGTATAGCAATTTGTCTGTGATAACAGGAAACTTAAGCAATGAGTTGGCACTCATGGCGTGCGTCTATACCTGGAAAATTTGGGTTTCGAATGTAAGTGCTGCAAGCCAAATCTGGGCTACACTGTAGCTGTGCACACACACAAACACACACACACACCTTGATAATGCCAAAGGTGATTATGAATTCAAAAACAGAGATCTTTGGGACATAGAAAGCTTTTTTGTTCTCTATTTTGTTCATTATCTATTACGTAAGACCCTTGCCTGTGACTGGGCGTCTCATGGCTAATATGGCAATACATATAAAAATGACACCTCTGAAGACATATATGCATTTATTGTGTTGTTAAACATGCAGTTTATGAAGAAATTATGTATGCAATAAGTGCCTGTTACCACTCCAAAAATGCTCAATTTATTTGGGATGAGGTGCAAACATGTTTCTCTGCTTTACACATGCTCCCGTCCAAGCACAGTATCTTGGTTATCTCGCTGTCACCATGAAGGTAGCTAAATGCCAGAGAATCTAAGGGGAATCTAAGACAAGCCTTTAAGTGACAGCATGACCTGGATCATTTTGTTTTTCCTTTTGGCTTGGAAACATTTGTCCTGGAGGTTGCTCCTGGAAGTGCAAACTGTTGACACATGCTGTTGGACAGATTTTGGAGAAGTCTGAATAAGCCTACAATAAGTCTTCAGTATTTCTTAATTGTTTATAGAGATGCCGAAGAAGATAAAGGCATTTTTAATGCTACTTTCATGACTGTCATTCCTTATTCATTTCTCTTCAAGAGAAGTGCAAAATTTCATTTTCACCCTTGTTTTTGTACTAATAGTTCCTTTTGGAGTCATAACCACCTGTGAGGGCATTTTCTTCTATCATTTTGCTTAGCTATTGGATACTCCAAAGTCCAAACCTCCTCCATACTGGCTGGAGACCAATTGCATCTAGGAAAGTCATGTTAGGATGGGATACTGGCTCTGTAGACAGACCAGGTGCTGAGGGATTAATAAGCAGCAATGTACTTTAACAAATCCAGATCCGTCTGTTTTCATTTGAGCAATGCTAGTAAGAAGATAGCTTGAACTTCCACTGGGCTGGAATGGTGGTCTGGGGTGTGAAAAGGCTTAGTTCATATGACTATTCTGCGTGATTTTGAAGAAAATTTCTCCTCTGGGTTAAGCAGGGTTGGGTTTCATGCCACAGTCTCTGTTTCTGCTTGATTCTGAGCTGAGATATTCTTTCCAGATTATGCAAAATCTGGAACCTGAAAACTCCTCTTGAACCTGAAACTTGCATGTCCCCAGCTGACACCAGCACTACCATGACAGCGTGCGTCACTTCCAAAAAATGTCTCTGGTGAACGTTTTGCAAAAACTACTGTACATACTGACTTGGATGAATTTATTTTTTTTTCAGTGGTTTTACTTGTCAACATTCTGACCAATCTATTCAGCAACAAGAATGCTCTCCTGCTTAAGCTAATTGTTTTCAAGGGTGACAGTTCTGCCCTGACATCAGAGAGAATTGTAGATGAAAGCATTTGTGATGCACATGCACCATTCTGGATGACTGATAGGTAGTGGCCAAACTGATAGGAAATTTTCAGCTTACTAAGAAAGCAGAGAAACCTAGTTCAGGAAAGAAAAAAAGTGAGATTTGAGAAGCAAAGATCAGGAAACATGTTAATATAAGGAAAAACCTCTTCACTGTGAGGGTGACAGAGCACTGGAACACGCAGCCCAGAGAGGTTGTGGAGTCTCTTTCTCTGGAGACATTCAAAACCCGACTGGACACGTTCCTGTGTGATGTGCTCTAGGCAGTCCTGCTTTGGCAGGGGAGGTTGGACTAGATGATCTTTCAAGGTCCCTTCCAACCTCTAAGATTCTGTGATTCTGTGATTCTGTGAAGTGGAGAGTGAATGGGAGGATTAAATAGAGTCTTCCCTTGGCTTTCAAATAAAAGTAATATTTAAACCAAAAACAAACAAACAAACAAATGCACTGAAGATGGGAAATTTAGTTTGCTCACTCTGAAGTAAATTTGATTTATTAAGATAGTAAGGAGGATGCCTCAGTGTAGTCTCTGTGGTCTCGCTAGTCAACAAAGAAATACTTACAGCACACTGTGTGAGTCCTCATTCTAATCACTAGGACTTTTTCTGTAATCAAACTCTCACAACAATATGGATAAGCTCTGCCACTCCTCATTATTCTGCAGTTCTAGTGATGGACAATTAGCGTGTAATCTTCACTCACATGCTGAAATTGCTCTGTGTATGCACTGTAGTTTCATATTGCAGTTTTTGTAAAGTCATTCTGTGTTTAACTTTTTTCTAAGATGATCGGGAGTGTTGTACTTGTTAACCTCAGACTAAAATCGGAGGATAAATGAAAATGTGTGAAAAGATAGTATAGTGTCATTTGAGTAAATAAATTATTAACTGTATGTAATTTTGTATTTTTAAAAGATTTTCTTAAAATAGCCAATCGCATTCTGGTCAAACATTTCACCTTTAAGGGAATTGTTCTTGGTGCAGTGTAGGCAAAATTCTGTCAATTCAGTCAACCATGCCCTTGGTCTTCAACAGACAAATGAAATAGGCTATAGTTTAGCATTGTTCATTAAAATCCACAGCAGTTATCCCTTTAAAAATCATTATTGTTCTAAATAGTGCCCTACTTTCAAACTGAAAAGTTAAACTGTGATAAGTCCTATGTGTCACAGGCAGCAATCATCTTGGTTTCATGGGAAGCATTGCCACACTTTTCCTATTACTCCAGATTTTCTGCCTCAGGATGCATCTCTTGTTCTCTTTTACAGGAAACTGGTCGGGCACTATTTTGACTCAAGGTAATTTTCATTATTTTAGTGAACTGATGGTGTGATGGTTCAGTTAGAAGTTCGTTTGCCTTCCTGGGAAATTATTTAAGCTGTCAAAAAGTAGAATTCCTCTCTGAGTTTCAAAGTGAAGTTTTTTGATATTAGCTATTCCACTGCTCCCTAGATAGGCAATCACCATGTGGTTACGTTTAGACCAAGTACACTGATTTCATGATATGCAGTTTGTAAGGAGGTTTTCCCCATCTTGTCTGCACTGTGGGGCTTTGTCGCGCAATCAGCCTGTCCTGGTTTCAGCTGAGAGAGAGTTAATTTTCTTCACAGCAGTCAGTATGGGGCTGTGCTTTGGGTTTGTGCTGGAAGCAGCGCTGACAGTGCAGAGATGTTTTTGCTGTTGCTGAGCGATGCTCACACAGAGCCAAGGCCTTTGCTGCTTCTCGCACCGCCCCGCCGGCGGGATGGCTGGGGGTGTGCGGGGAGTTGGGAGGGGACAAACAGGGCAGCTGACCCCAACTGACCAAAGGGACATTCCATACCCTATGGCGTCATGCTCAGTTTGTAAGGGGCTGGGGGGAAGAGGAAGGGGGGGCAGCGGCATTCGGAGTGATGGCCGGTTGTCTTCCCAAGTCCCCGTTAGGCGTGACGAAGCCCTGCTGTCCTGGGGATGGCTGAACCCCTGCCTGCCGTGGGGAGCGGTGAATTAATTCCTTGGTTTGCTTTGCTTGTGCACGTGGCTTTTGCTTCACTCATTAAACTCTTGTGTCTGAACCCACGAGTTTTCTCACTTTCACTTTTCTGATTCTCTCCCCCTTCCCGATGAGGGGGACTGAGCGAACATCTGCGTGGTGCCCAGCTGCCAGATGGGGTGAAACCACGACACAGCCCCAGCTCCTCTTTTAGCAGTGGCAGTAATGGCAGGTGGAGCTCTGAAGGCTGTAGAAGGAGCGAGGAGGCACTGTGCAGAGTGCTTGAAACCTTTTTCTCCGCCTTGAGTTGCTCATGCCTGCAGGACATACAGAACGAATTGTAGGTCCGGTTTGTTTGTACAAATTGTTTTGTGTTTATAGAGAAAGTCAGAAATCTATGTACCATGGTTACTTTCCTTTAAGATGTAGACAAGTGCTTTTAGATACATGGAGAATAATTACTTCTGGAAGTAGCAATTTAGAGAATAATAATAATGCAGTTTGAAGTAGTGCATTGGGGAAAGTAGCCATAGCACACACATGCTGGCTCTCCTGTATGTAAAGAGACAATTCAGGAGTCTCAGAAGTTGGCTTGGCTGAGGATAGAACTGAAGTAGTAATTTAGTTGAAAATTGTAATTTACTGTAGCTATTAAAAAAAATGCATCTGGTACATGCTGTACAGAAATATACTTGCCTTTGACAGCAGCAACAACATTGGTGCTTCCAGTTGAGGATCTGCATTTCAGCAGTGACGATTCACTATGCATGGTCGTCAGCTTTCATTGTGTCTAAGCTGCGTCCTCTCTAAGCATGGTTAGAGTACTGTAGGAAAACCAGCAAATTCTCCTCTTACTTCCACTTTGTATCACTAATTCCACTGAAAAAAAATTGTTCTCCCACTCTCTTGGTATACTATCCGTCAGCGTGCTCCCATAAGTTAGAGTATAGCACAGGAGGTACAGTATATAGGTCTGTATGCATAGCTGCTGCCTGTATAACTAGGTCTGCCTTCTTCATTGTGAGAATTTTTGTATGGATTTCAGAAGAGAAAACAGGTTAGTGGGTAAATGAATGCAGCCAATCATTACCTTAGGATTTAATTTCCATTGGATGTTTGCTAGACATCTATGGGTCTTTGCTGAATACTTGCGAATTTTCAGCTCCTTGTAAAATTTCACTAGAGTCACAGTTCCTTTATTTAACTTGCTGGAAAGATGTTCTGCAGAGAAGGGATATCTTGACAAGTTTTTAATTGGGATAAAGAGAAGCCGAATAGTTCTGTTTTAATAAAGAGCAGGGGAGAGAGAAAAGGAGGGAGGGAGGGAGGTCAGAAGTAAGGAGGGAAGGAAGGGCAGAAGGAAGGAAGGAAGGAAGGAAGGGCAGAAGNTTCTGAAATGGGCTTTACCTTTCTTTCTCTCAGACCAAGCTGATGTCTTCTCTTTTCTGTTAGGACTCTTCAAATAACTTTTCCGAGTCTTATTCCCTGCCTTTCATGTATTGCCTATCACACCATTATCATCAATAAATTTCAATATCCACATACTAGATGCCACCTACTGTTGAACCCTCAAATATCTGTCCTTTGTGTTATTGCAATATATTGTCTTTTTACTGTTTGGGGGTGGAATTTCTAGAGATTTCTTCCCCCAAAAGATATGAAAAATATGTCCCAAGCACCCTGAAGAATCTTGGGAAAGTAAACAACACTGCAGCACTGGTTACTCAGTAACGAACAATATTTCCCGGAAGGAAGGAAGGAAGGAAGGAAGGAAGGAAGGAAGGAAGGAAGGAAGGAAGGAAGGAAGGAAGGAAGGAAGGAAGGCAGGCAGTAGAGGAGCAAGCAGAGGAGTTGTGCATGTCCTCAAGGATGAAGGCATCAACTTTAACCACGAAACAAAGGAGGAAAATAACTAAAATACTCTTTAAAGGTTAAGAAGGTTATTACATTTAGGCAAAATAATCTTATCAGCCTCACAGAAGTAGTCTGATTTAGCTTTCACCATGGAATCAAGGGGTGTGACTGATTTCTTGGACCATCTGCAAGTGTCTACAATGTCTTTGTCCACATCTGAGCCAATCACTGTCTTTTTTTCAATCACTGGAGAGAAACAGAAATGGTTTGGGCACATTCATCTCCTTCTAAAGTGAACCTCTAAAACAGATTAGACAAACTATATATTAGAAGTACCAATTTCTCTTCATTAAGTATAAAAAGGAGGCCACAGTATGCAGATCATCTGTAGGATCTACCTTCTAGATATCTAAATATATCTAAATGTTAGATATCTAACAACCCCAGGCAGCGCTACAGGCTGGGGGCGGGGTGGCTGGAAAGCTGTGTAGAGGAAAAGGACCTGGGAGTGCTGATTGATGCTCGCCTGGACATGAGCCGGCAGTGTGCCCAGGTGGCCAAGAAGGCCAACGGCATCCTGGCCTGTATCAGGAATAGTGTAGCCAGCAGGAACAAGGAGGTGATTGTCCCCCTGTACTCAGCCCTGGTGAGGCCGCACCTCGCGTGCTGTGTCCAGTTTTGGGCCCCTCACCACAAGAAAGATATCGAAGCCCTGGAGCGTGTCCAGAGAAGGGCAACGAAACTGGTGAAGGGTCTGGAACACAGGTCTTATGAGGAGCGGCTGAAGGAACTGGGCTTGTTTAGTCTGGAGAAGAGGAGGCTCAGGG